>JBBAXF010000143.1:0-89655 GCA_037837765.1 Delichon dasypus | reverse complement strand
CAGGTGGCTCCCGCGGACACAAACCCGACCTGGGGTTGAGGCAGGAAAGGGAGCGGGGGGGGGGAGAGAATTTTATTTTATTTTATTTTATTTTATTTTATTTTATTTTATTTTTAATCAATTCCTGCGTCCCCAACGCGACTTCTCCGAGAGCTTGCGGGGGGGGGGGGGGAGAAAAAAAAAAGGACAAAAAAACCGAAACCCCCCCCCCAAAAAACCCCTTTGCGTTTGCCATTATTTTTTTTTAATTATTATTATTAAATTTTATTTTTATTTTTTTTTCCCCCTTCTCCTCCGCGGCGGGTTCTCCTCGCGGGGAGCCGGGGGAAGACAGCCCTAAATGCTCTCTCTTTTTAAGTGGGAAAGAAAGCTTCCACCCTGCGCCTGTTTCTTTCTATCGTCTGCTTGGCATTTAATAACGTTAAGACTTATTAGAGCTGGTAATGAAAACTGTGGCTGTTGAATAGGGAGCTGTGTTGGAGAAGGGTGTAATAGCTCCAAGGCATGCTAAGAAATGTATTTATCCCCAATCAGTACTCACTCTCTGAGTTCCCAGCACAAACGTTAAGTTGAAGGGTTTTAAGGCAGATTAAATTGAGCCTTTATTTCTTTGCACTTTCATCTTTAAACGGCTCACTCCAGCTAGCCCTGGGCGGATATTCATGAGGCTTCACTCCGCGGTTTCCGCTTTTTTTTTATTATTATTTTTTTCTTTTATTTTTTTTAATATATGTTTATTTTATTTTTATATATAAGTGTGTGTGTGTTAAGAGCGCGGCGTTGTCTCTATCGCCGTTATTATAATTATTATTTTGGGGGTCGTTATTCAGCAGGGAGAGGAGGCGCCGCTCTCTCCCTCCACGGGGGAACCCCCACATTTTTTGGGGGTGGGGGGTGATGAGGGAGGGGTGGATCCCCCCCTCCCCCCAGCCCCGAGCGGGTCCCCCCGAGCCCCCCGGGGTTTGGGGTTTTGGGGTGGAAACGAGGATTTGAGGGAGTTTTCCGCGCTCCGCTCTGTGCCCCCCGAGTTTGTGATTTTGGGGGGAAAGATGGATCGGGGGGTCAGGTTTTGGGGAAAAGCTGGAGAGGGGTGAGAGTGGGGTTCAGAGTCTGGGGGAGAAGCTGGATCGGGGTTCAGATTTTGGGGAAAAAGCGGGAGAGAGGCTGAGATTGGGGTTCAGGTTTTGGGGGAGAAGCTGGGTTGGGGTGAGATTGGGGTTCAGGTTTTGGGGAAGAAGCTGGGTTGAGGTTCAGATTTTGGGGGAAAAGCTGGAGAGAGGCAGGATTTGGGGTCAGATTTTGGGGGAAAAGCGGGAGAGGGGCCGAGATTGGGGTTCAGAGTTTGGGAGAGAAGCTGGATCGGGGATCAGATTTTGGGGGAAAAGCGGGAGAGAGGCAGAGACTGGGGTTCAGGTTTGGGGGGAGAAGCTGGATTGAGGTTCAGATTTTGGGGGGAGAAACGGGAGAGAGGCAGGATTTGGGTTCAGGTTTGGGGGGAAAAGCTGGAGAGGGGCGGGATCGGGGTTCAGATCTGGGGGAAAAGCTGGATTGGGGTTCAGGTTTTGGGGGAGAAGCTGGAGAGGGGCCGAGATTGGGGTTCAGAGTTTGGGGGAGAAGCTGGATTGGGGTCAGGTTTTGGGGTAAAAGCTGGAGAGGGGCCGAGATTGGGGTTCAGGTTTTGGAGGAGAAGCGGGAGAGAGGCAGGATTTGGGTTCAGGTTTTGGGGTAAAAGCTGGAGAGGGGCGAGATTGGGGTTCAGAGTTTGGAGGAGAAGCTGGATGGGGGTTCAGATTTGGGGGGAAAGTGGGAGAGGGGCGGGATCGGGGTTCAGATCTGGGGGAAAAGCTGGATTGAGGTTCAGGTTTCGGGGAGAAGGACAGGATCGGGGTTCAGATTTTGGGGAGAAGAGGGGGATGGGGGGTTTAGATTTTGGGGAGAAGGGCAGGATCGGGGTTCAGATTTTGGGGAGAAGGGCAGGATAGGGGTTGAGATTTTGTGGAGAATGACAGGATGGGAGTTCCGATTTTGTGGAGAAGCCAGGATCGGGGTTCGGATTTTGGGGACAAGGCCAGGATCGGGGTTCGCATTTTGGGAAGAAGGACAGGATCGGGGTTCAGATTTTGGGGAGAAGGGCAGGATCGGGGTTCAGATTTTGAGATGGGCAGGATCGGGGTTCGGATTTTGGGGACAAGGCCAGGATTGGGGTTCGGATTTTGGGAAGAAGGACAGGATCGGGGTTCAGATTTTGGGAAGAAGGGCAGGATAGGGGTTGAGATTTTGGGGAGAAGGGCAGGATCGGGGTTCAGATTTTGAGATGGGCAGGATCGGGGTTCAGATTTTGGGGACAAGGCCAGGATCGGGGTTCAGATTTTGGGGACAAGGCCAGGATCAGGGTTCCCTGGAGCCCAGGACAGCCCAGGAGGCGGCACCGGGACAATCCCAACCCAGCGCCTCTCCCTCCGGGATTTTTTGGATCGGGGGGCGGTGGGACACCACATCCACCGGAGCAGAGATTTTAGGAGCTCCCAGCCCGATTTGAGCGAGCTCGGGAGGGTCTGCAAGACAACGGGGGAACCCCCAACACCTGGGAAAGCGCTTTGTCCCCCTCCCCTCGGGCTCGGGGGCCGATTCTATCGAGGCCAACAATCGGCGAGGGTTTAAAAAAACCCCAAAAAAACCCCCACAAAAACCAACAGGCGGCTGCTGTGTAAATGTGTGTTTAGAAGCGCGGGGGGGGCCCCGGCAGCAGACACTTCATCAAATCAAGGGATTACCAAAGGTTGGCAATCTAATCAAACAGAGCCCAGGCGGGATTTGTGAGTGTTGCGAGCGGGATCAGCTCTAATAATGGGGGGCAGAGGGAGAGATAGGGAGGTGTCAAGCAATTCATTGGCTTTAGGCTGAGTTATTCCGTGCATATTTCAGGGCCGGGAGGAGAGGGAGAGAAGAATAAAAATAATAAAATAAATATAAATCAGGGAGAAGGAGAGGGAAGGGAAAAGGGGGGGGGGGGCTGGATGCGGGCGCGCACGGAGCTTACATGTCACGAAAAAAAGCTGAGACAAATGAGGTACAACAATAAACACAGATAACAATTACAAAGGCAAACAGCGGCTTTTCGGGAACGGCAACCTGGGCTGCATAAACAAAGTCGGCGAATGTTGGCGAGATAAAACTCCCTCGCCTAAATCGAGTGTGACGGGGAGGAGAGGGGAGAGGAGGAGAGATAAGGCCGGGAGAGGGGAATAAACGAGAATAATCGAACACGAGGCGTTCGAGAGGGGGAAAAAAAAAAACCCCAACAAACCGGAGAGGAGGACGCGGCGAGCGGGGCTCGGCTGTGCGGGAGGGAAGAGCGGGAGGCGTTCGGGGTCCGCGGCTCGTTCGCGGTGGGATTTTGGGGGTTTTTCCCCCATTTTTCCTCTTTTTTTTTTTTTTTTTTAGGAGGGGGAGAAGGAAAGGATCCATCCCGGAGAGGGGCGGGGATTGGGGACGGGAAGGGAAATCCCGGGATGAGGGGCAGGTGGGGAGCTCCGGGGAGTGGGGAAAAGGGGTTTGGATGTGGAATTTCATCACCCAGGGCCGGTGGGAAGCGGGTTTGGGGCGAAGGGGGGGAGACGGAGCCGCGGTCAACCCGGATCTCGCCCTAAACCCGGGTTTGGGCCCTGACTGAGCGGGGGCTGAGACGGGATCGAGACAGGAAAAACAGAGACGGGATCGAGGCAGGAAAAACTGAGACGGGATCCAGGCAGGAAAAGCTGAGAGGGGATCGAGGCAGGAAAAACAGAGACGGGATCGAGGCAGGAAAAACAGAGACGGGATCGAGGCAGGAAAAACTGAGACGGGATCGAGGCAGGAAAAACAGAGACGGGATCGAGGCAGGAAAAGCTGAGAGGGGATCGAGGCAGGAAAAGCTGAGAGGGGATCGAGGCAGGAAAAACAGAGACGGGATCGAGGCAGGAAAAACAGAGACGGGATCGAGGCAGGAAAAACAGAGACGGGATCCAGGCAGGAAAAACAGACGGGATCGAGGCAGGAAAAGCTGAGAGGGGAACGAGCGATCCAGGAGCGGCTGCGGACAAACAGAAACACCACCCCCTCAAAAAAAAACCCCAAAAAACCCTAAAACTCCTCTCTTTTAACCCGAAATCATCTGTAGGCCGCGCCGGGTCTCGGTCTCCCGTGGAGGATTTTTCCAAGCGGGAATTGCGCGCGGGGAGAGAGGGGAGAGAGAGACGTGTCTGCAGCGTGGTTAAAGGAATTAGATATTTACCAGTTTGAAATAAGCCTGGGCATGGAATATTTAAAAAAAAAAAGGGAAAAAAGCGGGGGGAGAGAGAGAGAGAGAGGGAGAGAGAGAGCGAAGATGAGACGGGAGAACACTTCAAACGAATTCATCATCTGGAGTGGCGAAGGGGAGATTTAGAGACAGTATTGGGAAGTTATTTAGATATTAATAACATATTTTCCTGAGGCGTCAGGAGTGCCTCCATACGCACTTTTCCCTCGCAGCTATTTGGCTGGGTGAAATATGGGAGACCCAAATGTTGGGGAGAGATAACACAATCAGCCGAGCCCTGGTCCTGCGACTGCATCGCGGCGTTAAACCCGGATTAACCTCCCCGTTCCTCCCCCCGCCGCCGATTCAAACTCCCCCCTCCCCAAATTCCATCCCCCCCCAACCACGAGAAGATTTTTTTTCCCTTTCCCCCCCCCCCCCCCCCCAAATTTTTTTTAAATTTTTTTTCCCCAGGGGAATTTCGGCGGCGCAGGGTTTTAAGGAGCGGGGAGGGATTTTACCCCGGCGTTAGGGTGAAGGATGTTTCTGGAGGGGGAGGGAAATTTCCACAAAATTTTTTAAAAAAAATAATTAAAAAAAAATAAAATGAAAGCGCGGATCGGGGCCCCCTCTGCAGAGCCGTGCTTGGCGGATATTCTGTTTTTATGGATATTATTCCTTAAAAGAAGCGGGGAGCGAGGAGTGGGGGGGGGAATTTTCCAGTTCCCATCGGCTGCCGCTTTCCCCTCCTCTTCCCCACGCGGTTTTGGTCGCTGTTTTTCATGGTTTTTGTTTTGTTTTTGGTTAAATCCGGAACTTCAGCCTGGTTTGGGTTTTTTTTGGGGGGGGGGGGGAGAAGAGATGCTGAGAGGGGCAGGAAAGGAGGGAGCCGGGGAAGGGGAGCAGCTGAGGGGGCGGTGCAGGAGCCAGACCCCCCAAAATCGGGGTTTGGGGGAGGCTCCTCGTCCCCCTGCTCCTCCCTCATCCAGGAAAAAGCAGGAATGGAGGAGTTGGGAAGCGCAGGTGCAGCTCCGGGAGGGAGCGGAGCTCGGGATGGGGACGCGGCTTTGGCGGGGGCGGGAGGGAGGGTCGGGGTGTCCCCATCCCAAAAAAAACCCCCTTCCTCCTCCTCCTCCTCCTCCTCCTCCTCCTCCTCCTCCTCCTCCTCCTCCTCGTTCCCGGCTCATCCCGGCCGCGCCACAGAGGGAGCTGGATGTCGCTAATGCCACTTTATAAAGACATTTGTCACCCGGCCCTGGGGAGGGCGGGAGCGCCCAGCGGGGCTGGGGGGCGCGGGGGAGGGTGAGGGTGAGGATGATGAGGGTGAGGATGAGGATGAGGATGAGGATGATGAGGGTGATGAGGGTGATGAGGGTGATGAGGGTGAGGATGATGATGATGGTGAGGGTGATGATGAGAGTGGCGGTAATTTGGCGGCACCGCCTGGGTCTGACCCGTGCACTTGGACCGCCCTCGGGGCTCTTGGGAGGGACAGGAGCTGCTCGGGGAGGGTTTGGAGCTCTCTGGGGAGGGTTTGGAGCTCCTTGGAGAGGGTTTGGAGCTCCTTGGAGAGGGTTTGGAACTCCTTGGAGAGGGTTTGGAGCTCTTCAGAGAGGGTTTGGAGCTCCTTGGAGAGAGTTTGGAGCTCCTTGGAGAGGGTTTGGAGCTCCTTGGAGAGGGTTTGGAGCTCCTTGGAGAGAGTTTGGAGCTCCTCGGGGAGGGTTTGGAGCTCTTCAGAGAGAGTTTGGAGCTCCTTGGAGAGAGTTTGGAGCTCCTTGGAGAGGGTTTGGAGCGCTTCAGAGAGAGTTTGGAGCTCCTTGGAGAGGGTTTGGAGCTCCTTGGGGAGGGTTTGGAGCTCTTCAGAGAGGGTTTGGAGCTCCTTGGGGAGGGTTTGGAGCTCTTCAGAGAGGGGTTGGAGCTCCTTGGGGAGGGTTTGGAGCTCTTCAGAGAGGGTTTGGAGCTCTTCAGAGAGGGTTTGGAGCTTCTTGGGGAGGGTTTTGGGATCCTCGGGGAGGGTTTGGGGCTCCTCGGGGAGAGTTTGGAGCTCCTTGGAGAGGGTTTGGAGCTCCTTGGAGAGGGTTTGGAGCTCTTCAGGGAGGGTTTGGGGCTCATTGGAGAGAGTTTGGGGTTTCTCAGAGATGGTTTGGGGCTCTTCGGGGGGAGCTGCATCCCTTTGGAAGGGGTTCGGACAGGGGGGGTTTGGAGCTCCTCGGAGAGGGTTTGGAGCTCCTCGGAGAGGGTTTAGGGCTGCTCGAGGAGAGTTTGGGGCTGCTCGGGGAGAGTTTGGAGCTCCTTGGAGAGAGTTTAGGGCTGCTCGAGGAGAGTTTAGGGCTGCTCGGGGAGAGTTTGGCGCTCCTCAGGGTAGTTTGGAGTTCCTCGGAGATGTTTTGGAACTTCTCGAGGAGGGAGTTTGGTGCTCTCTCAGGGAGAGTTTGTAGCTCCTCGAGAGTTCGGATCTCCTCAGGGAGGGTTTGGATCTCCTCGGGGAGGGTTTGGATCTCCTCTGGGGAGCCGCATCCCTTTGGCAGGTGCGGCCGGGGCAGAGCGCTGGAGCCGAGGGGGAAGCGGGAGCGGGGAGCGGGAGAGGAGGGAGCGCAGGGAACGGGAGCGGGAGCGCAGGGAGCGGGAGGGAAGGGAGCGGGAGCGCAGGGAACGGGAGCGCAGGGAAGGGAGCGCAGGGAGCGGAGGTGGAGGGAGCGCAGAGAGAGGAGAGAGCGCAGGGAGCGGAGGGAGCGGGAGCGGGAGTGGAGGGAGCGCAGGGAGCGGATGGAGCGCAGGGAGCGGAGCCGCTGCTGTGCGAGGCTTTGGTCGCGCACCGGGAGCGCGGAGCGAGTTCAGCGCACGGCAGCGCCCGCGTTAGCGGCTCTGCTGGGACCGAGAGCGCACACGGGGCGGGCTGGGCTCGGCTTTGGGTTTGGGCTCAGACTTGGCTTTGGGCTCGGCTTTGGGCTTGGGCTCAGACTTGGCTTTGGGCTCGGCTTTGGGTTTAGGCTCGGCTTTGGATTTGGGCTCAGGCTCAGCTTTGGGCTCGGGTTCAGTCTCGGGCTCGGGTTTGGGCTCGGGCTCAGTTTTCGGCTTGGGCTCAGTTTTCGGCTCGCATTTGGGCTCGTGTTTGGACTCCGGCTTGGGCTCGGCTTTGGGCTCGGGCTCAGGTTTGGGCTCAGGCTTGGGCTCCGGGAGCAACCGCGGGCCAGGAAGGCGGCTCATCCATCGGGAATGGCTTTGGGAATAGGATTGGGACTGGAATTGGGAATGGAATTGGGAATGGAAATGAGAATGACACTGGGAATGGCAGTAGGAACAAAATTGGAAATGGAATTGGGAATGGAATTGGAAATGGAATTGGCAACAGCGGGGGGAATGGAACTGGGAATGGCAGTGGGAACAGAATTCGGAACAGAATTGGGAATAGGAATGGGAATGGCAGTGGGATATCATTGGGAATATAATTTGGGATATCATTGGAGATATAATTTGAAACATCATTTGGAATATCATTTGGGATATCACTTGGAATATCATTTGGGATATCACTTGGAATATCATTTGGGATATCACTTAGAATATCATTTGGGATATCATTCCGGATATCATTTGGGACATCATTGGGAATTCCCGCGTCTCTGCTTCCCCGGGCCGGGGCAGCGCTGGGATCTCTCGCTGGTGAAATCCACGGCTGCCGAGAGATTTCTGTGCTGGTGGAGATTTTTGGTGCACGGCTTTTCCCAGGGAAATGTTGGGAAAGAATTCCCAGGAAGAGCAGCCAGGTTTATCCTCGGGAGAGGGGCAGGAGGCAGCGGAGAGGGGGATGGAGCGGATGTGGGAACATCCAGAGATGTCCAGGGATGTCCAGGAATGTCCAGGGATGTCTGGGGATGTTCAGGGATGTCCGGGAATGTCCAGGGGTGTCCAGTGGTGTCCAGTGGTGTCCAGGGGTGTCCGGGGATGTCCAGGAATGTTCAGGGATGTCCGGGAATGTCCAGTGGTGTCCAGGAACATCCAGGAATGTCCAGGAATCTCCAGGGATGTCCTAGGATGTCCAGGGATGTTCAGGGATGTCTGGGAATGTCCAGGGATGTTCAGAGGTGTCCAGGGTTGTCCAAGGATGTCCAGGGATGTCCAGGAATGTTCAGGGATGTCCGGGAATGTCCAGGGGTGTCCAGGGGTGTCCAGAGATGTCCAAGGATGTTCAGGGATGTCCAGGAATGTCCAGGGATGTCCAGGGATGTCTGGGAATGTCCAGTGGTGTCCAGGGATGTCTGGGAATCTCCAGGGATGTCCAGGGATGTTCAGAGGTGCCCAGGGATGTCCAAGGATGTCCAGGGATGTCTGGGCCTGTCCCGGGAATATCCCTGGATGTTCCTCCGCCCCCACCTGCACCCGGAGCAGCCCCAGGGGAATTTGGGGAGAGGAGGGAAAACTGCGGGGCTGCAGGAGGGCACGGGGGTGTCTCTGCCCCACAGGGAATGTCCCTGCCCCACAGGGAGTGTTCCTGCCCCACAGGGAGTGTTCCTGGCCCACAGAGAGTGTCTCTGCCCCATAGGGAGTGTCCCTGCCCCATAGGAAATGTTCCTGCCCCACAGGGAATGTCCCTGGCCCACAGGGAGTGTTCCTGCCCCACAGAGAGTGTCCCTGCCCCATTGGGAATGTCACTGTCCCATTGGGAGTGTCCCTGCCCCATTGGGAGTGTTCCTGCCCCATTGGGAATGTCACCTCCCTCATAAGGAATGTTCCTGCCCCACAGAGAGTGTCCCTGCCCCATAGGGAGTGTCCCTGCCCCATAGGGAATGTCCCTGCCCCACAGGGAGTGTTCCTGCCCCACAGAGAGTGTCTCTGCCCCATTGGGAATGTCACTGTCCCACAGAGAGTGTTCCTGCCCCACAGAGAGTGTCCCTGCCCCATAGGGAATGTCCCTGCCCCACAGGGAGTGTTCCTGCCCCACAGAGAGTGTCTCTGCCCCATTGGGAATGTCACTGTCCCACAGAGAGTGTTCCTGCCCCACAGAGAGTGTCTCTGCCCCATTGGGAATGTCACTGTCCCACAGAGAGTGTTCCTGCCCCACAGAGAGTGTCCCTGCCCCATTGGGAATGTCACTGTCCCACAGAGAGTGTTCCTGCCCCACAGAGAGTGTCCCTGCCCCATAGGGAGTGTCCCTGCCCCATAGGGAGTGTCCCTGTCCCACAGGTAGGGTTCCTGCCCCACAGGGAAAGTCCCTGTCCCACAGAGAGTGTCCCTGTCCCATAGGGAGTATTCCTGCCCCACAGGGAGTGTCCCTGCCCCACAGGGAATGTCCCTGCCCCACAGGGAAATGTCCCCTGCCCCATATTGGGGTGTCCCCTGCCCCACAAGTTGATGTTCCCTTGCCCCACTGAGGGCTTGTCCTTTGCCCTGAAATGATCCTGCTGTGCCCCATAGATCCTCCTTCGCCCCACAAGGACGCTCCCTGATCCCGAAGGACGCTCCGTGATCCCGAAGGACAATCCCTGATCCCAAAGGACTCTCCCTGATCCCAAAGGATGCTCCCTGATCCCAAAGCACGCTCCCTTATCCTGAAGGACAATCCTTGATCCCAAAGGACGCTCCCTGATCCCGAAGGACAATCCCTGATCCCAAAGGACTCTCCCAGATCCCAAAGGATTTTCCCTGCCCCCCAAAATCTCTCCGTGCCCCCCAAGAACTCTCCCCCAGCCCGGGGATATTTCCGAGGGCTCCAGGGGCACCAGGCGCTGTTTTCCTGCCTTGCCCCGGCCGAGGGAGGAAAAGGGAAAAGGAAAAGGGGAAAGGGAAAAGGGAAAAGGGAAAAGGGAAAAGGGGAAAGAGGAAAAGGGAAAAGGAAAATGAAAAGGAAAAGGAAGAAGAAAAGGAAAAGGGAAAAGGAGAAAGGGAAAAGGAGAAAGGGAAAAGGGAAAAGGGAAAAGGAAAAGGGAAAAGGGAAAAGGAGAAAGGGAAAGGGAAAAGGGAAAGGGAAAGGGAAAAGGAAAAGGGAAAAGGGAAAAGGAAAAGGGAAAAGGAAAAGGGAAAAGGGAAAAGGAGAAAGGGAAAGGGAAAAGGGAAAAGGGAAAAGGAGAAAGGGGAAAGGGAAAAGGGGAAAAGGAAAAGGAAAAGGGAAAAGGGAAAAGGAGAAAGGGAAAAGGGGAAAGGGAAAAGGGAAAAGGAAAAGGGAAAAGGAAAAGGGGAAAGAGGAAAAGGGAAAAGGGAAAAAGGGGAAAAGCGGAAAACCCTTTTTGGTTCTCATGGCACTCCCCTCGGTGTTTTTGGGATTTCGTTGCCGACATTCCAGGAGCCGCAGGCTGATCCCGGGCAGCGCCCGGCGCTCCGAGCCGCCCGTGTCCCCGAGCGCCGCCACCAAAGCCACCGGGGTCAGCGCGGGGAGCCGAGGGGAGTGTGGGGAAAATTGGGAAAAATGAGATTTTCCCGTTTTCTGAGGGAATGAGGGAAACCCGGCCCTGCTCCGCTGCCTCTGGCAGCTCGGGAGCGCGCGGAGAGCCCGGCATTGATTTCATTGTTTGCGTTGATTCCATTGATTCAATTGATTCAGTTGATTTCATTGATTCAATTGATTTCATTGATTCAATTGATTCCATTGGTTTCATTGATTCCATTGGTTTCATTGATTCGATTGATTGCATTGATTGCATTGATTTCATTGATTCAGTTGATTTCATTGATTCCATTGATTCCATTGATTGCATTGATTTCATTGATTCTATTGATTTCATGGATTCCATTGATTGCATTGATTGCATTGATTGCATTGATTCCATTGATTGAATTGATTTCATTGATTTCATTGATTCCATTGATTGCATTGATTTCATTGATTCTATTGATTTCATGGATTCCATTGATTGCATTGATTGCATTGATTTCATTAATTCCATTGATTGCATTGATTTCATTGATTTCATTGATTCCATTGATTGAATTGATTCAATTGATTGCATTGATTCCATTGATTTAGTTGATTCCATTGATTCCATTGATTCCATTGATGTCATCGATTTCATAGATTCCATTGGTTTCATTGATTTCATAGATTCCATTGATTTCATTGATTCAATTGATTCCATGGATTTCATAGATTGCATTGATTCCATTGATCCCATTGATTCCATTGATGTCATCGATTTCATTGATTCCATTGATTTCATTGATTTCATAGATTCCATTGGTTTCATGGATTTCATGGATTTCATTGATTCCATTGATTCAATTGATTCCATTGATTTCATAGATTGCATTGATTTCATTGACTCCATTGATGTCATTGATTTCGTAGATTCCATTGATTCCATGGATTTCATAGATTGCATTGATTTCATTGATCCCATTGATCCCATTGATGTCATCGATTTCATAGATTCCATTGGTTTCATTGATTTCATTGATTCCATTGAATTCATGGATTTCATTGATTGCATTGATTGCATTGATTTCATTGATTTTGTTGATTTTGTTGATTGCATTGATTCCATCGATTCCCTTGATCTATTTCATTTATTTATTTTTATTCCCGCGGTCGGCGCGCTTCGATTTGCATTTTTGTTGGGAATTAAGGGGAGGAAAAGCGGATTCCAGCGGCCGGCTGGCTCCGAGTTGGGAGCAAACTCCTGGAACCGCCCGGGAGCTTCCACAGCTCCACGGGCACCGGGAGAATTTGGGATTTTCCCCTCTGGGCAGGAGGAAATGGAGTCCGGAGTTGGATTTAATCTGGGTTAATTTGGGTTTTGAAAGGCAGGAAGGAGAGGCTGGGGGAGCAGGGGACATTGGGGACATCCAGGGGACATCCAGGGGACATTGGGGACACTCAGGGGACATTGGGGACACACAGGGACAGCCAGGGACACCCAGGGGACATTGGGGACAGCCAGGGACAGCCAGGGACAGTCAGGGGACACACAGGGGACATTGGGGACAGCCAAGCACAGCCAGGGACATCCAGGGACAGCCAGGGAACATCCAGGGGACATTGGGGACACACAGGGACACACAGGGACACCCATGGGACACCCAGGGACATCCAGGGGACAGCCAGGGGACATCCAGGGGACATCCAGGGGATATTGGGGACACACAGGGACAGCCAGGGGACAGCCAGGGAACATCCAGGGGACATTGGGGACACACAGGGACAGCCAGGGGACATCCAGGGGACATCCAGGGAACAGCCAGGGGACATTGGGGACACACAGGGACAGCCAGGGGACATCCAGGGGACATCCAGGGAACAGCCAGGGGACATTGGGGACACACAGGGACAGCCAGGGGACAGCCAGGGAACATCCAGGGGACATTGGGGACACACAGGGACAGCCAGGGGACATCCAGGGGACATCCAGGGAACAGCCAGGGAACATCCAGGGAACACCCAGGGGACATCCAGGGGACATTGGGGACACACAGGGACAGCCAGGGAACATCCAGGGAACACCCAGGGGACATCCAGGGGACATTGGGGACACACAGGGACAGCCAGGGACAGCCAGGGGACATTGGGGACACACAGGGACAGCCAGGGACAGCCAGGGGACAGCCAGGGGACATTGGGGACACACAGGGACAGCCAGGGATACCCAGGGGACATTGGGGACAACCAAGGGGTCACCCAGGGGACAGCCAGGGACAGCCAGGGGACACACAGGGGGCATTGGGGACATCCAGGGACATCCAGGGACAGCCAGGGGACACACAGGGGACATCCAGGGACACTCAGGAACACCCAGGGGACACCCAGGGACAACCAGAGACAGCCAGGGGACATCCAGGGACACTTAGGGGACAACCAGGAGCACCCAGGATCACCCAGGGGACACCCAGGGGATACCCACGTGACAGCCAGGGACATCCAGGGGACATTGGGGACAGCCAGGGGACAGCCAGGGGACATCTAGGGGACAACCAAGGGGACACCCCAGGACACCCAGGGTCACTCAGGGGACACTCAGAGGACATTGGGGACACCCAGGGGACACCCAAAGGACATTGAGGACCCCCAGGGACATTGAGGACATCCAGGGGACATTGGGGACATCCAGGGGACATTGGGGAAAGCCAGGGGAGACCCCGGGGACACCCAAGGAACATCCAGGGACAGCCAGGGGACAGCCAGGGGACATCCAGGGACACCCAGGGGACACTCAGGGGACATCCAGGAACACCCAGGGACACCCAGGGGACACTCAGTGACACCCAGGGGACATCCAGGAACACCCAGGGACACTCAGGGGACACCCAAGGGACACCAGGAGACACCCAGGGGACACCCAGGGGACATTGGAGACAGCCAGGGGACATCTAGGGGGCAACCAAGGGGACACACCAGGACAGCCAGGGTCACTCAGGGGACACTCAGAGGACATTGGGGACACCCAGGGGACACCCAAAGGACATTGAGGACCCCCAGGGACATTGAGGACCCCCAGGGACATTGGAGACACCCAGGGGACACCCAGGGACATTGAGGACACCCAAAGGACATTGGGGACACCCAGGGACATCCAGGGGACACCCAGGGACATTGAGGACAGCCAGGGGACATTGGGGACAGCCAGAGGACATTGAGGACAGCCAAGGACATTGAGGACAGCCGGGACATTCAGGAGACACCCAGGGGACATTGAGGACCCCCAGGGACATTGAGGACCCCCAGGGACATTGGGGACACCCAGGGGACATTGAGGACAGCCAGGGGACATTGGGGACCCCCAGGGACATCCAGGGGACACCCAGGGGACATTGAGGACATTGGGGACACCCAGGAGACATTGAGGACACCCAGGAACATTGGGGACAGCCAGGGGACACCCAAAGGACATTGGGGACATTGGGGACACCCCGGGGACATTGAGGACACCCAAAGGACATTGAGGACACCCAGGGGACATTGAGGACCCCCAGGGACATTGAGGACCTCCAGGGACATTGGGGACAGCCAGGGGACATTGAGGACACCCAGGGGACATTGGGGACATTGGGGACACCCCGGGGACATTGAGGACACCCAGGGGACATCTAGGGGGCAACCAAGGGGACACCCCAGGACACCCAGGGTCACTCAGGGGACACTCAGAGGACATTGGGGACACCCAGGGGACACCCAGGGACATTGAGGACCCCCAGGGACATTGAGGATAGCCAGGGACATCCAGGGGACACCCAGGGGACATTGGGGACACCCAGGGACATTGAGGACACCCAGGGGACATTGGGGACAGCCAGGGGACAGCCAGGGGACACCCAGGGACATTGAGGACACCCAGGGGACATTGAGGACAGCCAGGGGACATTGAGGACACCCAGGGGACATTGGGGACACCCAGGGGACACCTGGGGGACACCCAGGGGACATTGGGGACACCCAGGGGACATTGGGGACACCCCGGGGGACATTGAGGACCCCCAGGGACATTGAGGACACCCAGGGGACATTGGGGACCCCCAGGGACATTGGGGACACCCAGGGGACATTGAGGACACCCAGGGGACATTGGGGACACCCCGGGGACATTGAGGACACCCAGGGGACATTGGGGACAGCCAGGGGACATTGGGGACACCCAGGGGACATTGGGGACATTGGGGACACCCAGGGACATTGAGGACAGCCGGGGGACATTGGGGACCCCCAGGGACAGCCAGGGACATTGGGGACACCCAGGGGACATTGGGGACAGCCAGGGGACATTGGGGACCCCCAGGGACATTGAGGACACCCAGGGGACATTGGGGACAGCCAGGGACCCCCAGGGACAGCCAGGGACATTGGGGACACCCAGGGGACATTGGGGACAGCCAGGGGACATTGGGGACCCCCAGGGACATTGAGGACACCCAGGGGACATTGGGTACAGCCAGGGGACATTGGGGACATTGGGGACACCCCCAGGGACATTGAGGACCCCCAGGGACATTGAGGACACCCAGGGGACATTGGGGACACCCAGGGACATTGAGGACAGCCAGGGGACATTGGGGACCCCCCGGGGCGCCCCGGGGACAGCGGGTCCCAGTCCCCGCGCCCAGCCCCGCCGGCCCCGCCAGCCGCGCCGCCGATTTTCGGGAACATTCCCGGTCATTTACGCGCATTTACCCCGCGTTCTCCGCAGGGATCCGCGGATTCATTTTAAAATTTATTTTTATTTTTTTATTTCCCCCCCTCCCTCCCGGTGCTCCGACTTCATTATTCCGAAATTCCTTCCCCGCTCCCGCAGCTGGTGCCGTTTGATGCTAAAAAGCAGCAAATTGAGCTATTTGAAGCTTTTTTAAAAAAAAAAAAAAAAAAAAATTATTTTCTCCCCCCCCTCTCCTTTCCTTCCCAGGGAATGCGGATGGTTGGGTTCTACCTGGTTGCTTTCTTTAATTTTTTTTTTAAAATTTTTATTTTAATTTTTTTTTCTCTCCCGGAGTTTGTTGTTGGGTTTGTTTTGGTTTGTTTTTTTTTTCCCCCTTAATCTCTTTCCAGCCTCCAAGCCCGGCTCGCTGCGCTGGCAGCGGGATCGCGGCGATTTCCACGCCCGGAAACTTGGGGGCAAAAAGAGGGGAAAAGTTTGCGGGCTTTGACAAACGGTGTGTTTTGGGGTTTTTTGGGGGGGTTAGGGTTTTTTGGGGTTTTTTTGTGGGTTTTTTTTGGTTTTTTGGGTTTTTTTTTTGTGTTTTTTTTGTTTGTTTTTGGGGGTTTTTTGGTGTTTTTGGTTTGGTTTGGGGGGTTTTTTGCGTGTTTTTTTATTTTTTTCTTATTGTTTGTTTCTTTGTGTTTTGTTGTTGTTGTTGTTATTTTTGCCCTATTTTAAACAAACAACCCGAACCAGGCGGGTTTTTCGCCATCCCAAATTCCCCAATTCACCGCGGGGAGGGCTTGGAAGGAGGAGGAGGACACAGCGCAGCCTCGGGTGGTGAAAGCGAAGGATGAAGGAGGTTTTATTTTTGTGAGGGGGGGAAAAAATCACCTAAAAGTAACTCCAGGATCTCCGCCGTTCCCCAGGGAAAACTCTCCCACGGCATCGCCGAGAGCACGGGCAGAAATTCCCTGATTTTCCGCCGAGCTCTGGCAGGGGATAAACCCGGGAATTGCTGGGCCGGGCTCAATCCCGAGGGATAAAACCACTCCAGCGCCGGGCCGAACCTGCCCCAGCCGCAAACCCGCAGGGATCCCCCAACGTCGAACTTTTCCCCTCTGGGAAGGGAAAAATTCGGCGGTTTTAAACTTTTCCCGGCGGTTTTAAACTTTTCCCGGCGGTTTTAAACTTTTCCCGGCGGTTTTAAACTTTCCCCGGCAGAACTCGATTTTTTTAAAACTCTTTTTGCCGCCCCCCTCCCCTCTCTCTCTCTCTATTATTTTTGTTTTCCTCTCCTCGGTTGGGTTTTTTTTTTTTTTTTTTCCCCTCTCCCCGCTCTGTTTTCTCCCCTTAACCCCGCTCCCTTTATTTTATTTTATTTTTTTTGTTGTTGTTTTTTTGGGGTTGTCTTTCACGAGGCGAGCGCGGCCCTTTATTTTTTTACAGCTTGCTACACTTTCTAAGCGCCTCAATGGGGCCACTTTAGAAATACAAACAACTTTTTTTTTTTTCCTTTTTTTTTTTTTTTTTTTTTTTAAAGGAGATAAAATACCCAAAAACCAGAATGGGACTTTCAATGGGGGGGAATAGCTGTTGTCCTTTTTACCATGGAGTGTGCAGCCGCCTCTGCCTAATCCAGAGCTTTCATTTTCACCGACAAAATGCCAAGAATCCATATCTGTCTCCCGGCCCCTCGGGAGCTTGATTACACGACAAAAGGCTGCCATTATCCGCCGCAGAAAACAGGGGAGGGGGACACGGGGGGCTCGGGCCTCTGAGGATGAGGGCATCTCCAAACTATTGACTTAGTGGATGAAGTCAAGAGCAAACACGCTGAGATCTGAACGCCGGGCAGGGAGGGGGGAAAAAGGAGCTCCGGGAGCGGGGGGAGAGAGATGCTGGGGGAAGCAAAACGAGAAAATAAGAGCGAGAGGCGGAAGGTGGCTGAAAGTAGCGAGGAAAGGACCGGGAGAGGGGTTGGATCCGCCTGGGAAAGGTTTTTATCCCGCTCTCTCTCCCGCTGCTCGTTCATGTTCGGTTTTTAAAAATTTGTTTTCCTCGCAATGTGGTTTGGTTTGTTTTTTTTTTTTTCCCCTCCACATTTTCGGCGCCGTTTAATTTTTTTTTTTAAAAAGGTCTCCACCCGTCCTCACGGGTTTTCTTCCCGCTGGGAGAGGTTAAAAAAAAGGGAAAAAAGGAAACCCCAAACGGCGCTGTTTGGGGGTGCGGGGATGCTGCGGGAGCCCCCACCCCGGCTGTGACCCCCAGAAAGCCTCACCCCAAAATCCGGGGAGGGGGGGGCCGGGGGAAATTCTCCAAAACGGGTCAAGGTCCCGGCCGCCGAGCCCGCGGGAGAACCGGGAATTTTGTGGGGTTCGGAGGGTGAGGAAGGGGAGCAGCCGGCAGTGGGGCCGGCGGCGAGGAGGAGCCGCCCCACTGCGCTGTCCCCGGGCGGGACGGGGCTGCCCCGGCAGGAGAAACCCGCAGCGGGGGAATCCCGCCGTCATTAATTAGCCCGTAATTAACGCGGGGCCTGGGATGAGCCAGACCCGCTCCGGTTTTGAGGTGCCGGGCCCTGCGAGCAGGGGAGCCCGAGACAAAGGGCGAGGCAGGATCCGCTCTAAAACCACAAAGGAGCCGAAATTCGGCTTTTTAAAGGAAATTCGTCCCTGCGGGGAGCGGGCTGAGGATTTTCCTCCTCAGCCGGAGAGCCGAGCTTCAATATTTTCTTTAATTTTTATTTTTTTAACGTTTATTTAATGAGGCGTTTCACGGTGAGGCGGGGAAGGTGATGAACCTGCTGCCGGCAGCTGGGCTGGGGATCCTTTGGGTTTTTCCACCTTTTTTTTTTTATTTTTTTGCTTTGGGAAAAGCCGCCCGCATTCCCGGCGCCGCGGACACTTCGGTGCCTGGCAGGGAAAGAGCAGCTGCTGCTGCGAGAGAGAGAGAGAATAAGTGTTAAAAGAAAAAGGGGAGAAAAAAAAAAAATCCTTGTAATCTCGGGACGTGTTTAATCTGCGTCTCCCCGAATCCCAAAAGGCAGCGGGGCCCCGTCTCTCTGATTTATCCCCGCGCTCGCCTCGTTTGCATCCCAAAGAAGTAAACTGCTATTTTTAACCGCCGGTTTAAAGCTTAATTAAAAGCCCCTAAACTGATTGTTTTGAAAATTGATTTAGAGGAATGGCCCCGGGGCTCGAGACGCTATCGCGGCCGAGGCGCGCAGCTCTCCGCGGCTTTAACCCCCGCGCCGCCGGTGCGGGGGACGCGCGGGGGTCCCCGAGCACCTCCCGCCTCTCAAAAAGCTCTTTGTTAGCGCTGCTCCCGGCCCGCCCGGCCGCATCTCCGGCCGTTTCCTGGGGTGACGGGCTTTAATTGAATTAATTGCATCCAGGGGAGCTCCGAGGTGCCGCTGACACCGGGGCGCTCCGGGAATTTGTTTTTATTTTTTGTGTGTGTGGGGGGAGAGCCCGAACCCCTTGGCGCTCCGCCGAGCTCCCGGTTTTTGGGGTTTATTTTTTTTTTTCCTCCATCCCTCGGGGATTCCGGAATTACCTTCCGAGAGGGGGGGAAGCTTTTACCTGCCGGGAAGGGCCGGAGCCGGGAGCTGGAATCCGGAGAGGAGAAAGGGAGGGGGTGGGAAAGGGAAGCGGCGTTCCAGCGCCGTAATTAGATGTAAACAAGAATAGAGACGGGGCTCGGTGGTCAGACAACTCGATTGTGAGGGGATTAACACCTCGGTAAACCAATAAAGGCCCCGAGAGGCTGCGGGCCAGGCTGGCCGAGAACCAACACCCACCCACACCCCCCCCAAAAAAAAGCGGCTCCGACACGCGTGGGGCCACGCCGGTAATTCGGGGAGCTCCGGAGGTTTTTGGCAGAGGTTTGGGTTTCGGGGGGGGTTCTGCCGCTCCCTCGGGGTTTCCCGGCACCCCCGGCCCTGTTAATTAGGGCGATAAATGAGTTAAATGAGAGGATCTCCCGCCGGCCGAGCGGGGCAGAGCTCTCCCCCGGCTCCACACGTGCCAGCGGGGTGGTTCCTCCTGGCACCGCGTTCCCGCAGCCCTTCAATTTCTCCTCTTAATGACAGCTTCAAAATAATCGAATAATGAAACAGGAATCCTCCGGAGCCAGCTCGAGCCGAGCCCCGGCGGGCGCGGCTCCCCAGGTTCGCCTCCTCCAGCCGGGCTTTTGTGGCCGCTTCCTTTCCCTCCCGGCTTTTCCACCGCCGAGACTTTGAGTGGATGGAGGAGTTTAACCTTTGGGAGGGGGAAAGAATTAAAAACAAAACAAAAAAACCCCAACAAAACGCTGGGGTCCCGGCTACCTGCGGGCCGGATTTTCCTGAGTGGGTTTTTTTTTTTGGGGGGGGGATTGAGCGGGACCCGGAGGGTTCCGAGTCAAAGCGAGTTCAATAACCCGGCTCTCCTTTGTGTCCCCCACCCCCGCCAGCAGGCCGGGCTCGGCGGGCAGCGCCGATCCCGGGCCGCTGCGGGCATTTCTCCCCTTCCCCGATGGCAAATAAGCGCGAGATTAGCACCAGCAGCTGTTTGGAATTGGAACAATGGAGAGACCTAGGAAGTGGCGAAATTGAAAAAAGGAGAAACTCCCCTCCCTCCTTCCTTCCCCCCGCGATGGCCCGGCTCAGAGTTCACCGAGTCAGACTGCCTGACTCGCCGTGACCTCCGCGGGGCTCTCCGCGCAAACACCGCGGGGAAAACGGGAGGGGAAAGCGGGGGAGAAAAAAAAAAAGAGAAAAAAAAATTAAAAAAAAAAAAGGGGGCGGCGAGGGCACAGCGGGCGCTTTTAATGAAATTTCCTCCCGTAAAGGAGGAGGTTCCGCCAGGTTCTGGACGCTCCCCTCCGGCCGCTGGGGAGGCTTTTGGGGGGTTGTGAGTTCCTCCTCCTCCTCGGGGTCCCTGGCGGGGCAGCGTTACCCCGTCCCGAGCGGGGGTTCCCCGGGTTTTGGGCCGGCTTTGAGAGGTTTCCATGGGATCCCCTAATGGATTTGACTCGGAAATCTCGACTTGACCAGTTTTTTCCTCTTTTAAAACAAACTCATTAAACTTGTCAACACTCATTAAGGGCCTTGAAGAGCCTGAGCGGGAGCCCGGGGGAGGCTCGGCCCCGCTCCGAGGGGAGGGAGAGAGCGCTGCCAGGAAAAATCAACGCCTTAAAAGAGAAATCAAGGCAGGACAGAGGGAGCCGGCACGGAGAGGGAATGGGAATGGGAATGGGAATGGGGGCGGCCCCGCGCCCCCCCTCCCTGCCCGGACCCGGCTACAAAGGAGGCGCCGGGCGAGGGGAGGGCTCCGGAGGGGATTTGGGGGAGTTCGGGATCTTCCCGAGGATTCGGGGGCTGCTTGGGTCGGGCTGCGAGCGCCGGGGGAACGGGAGGGAGGGGGGGGGGAAAGGTTAGAGGCGGCTCCCGGCCCTAAATCCCCTGGAAATGAGGCCGCTCTCCGAAATTCCTTCCCAATCCCTTCTGCCCGCAATATTCGCGGAGCTGTAAAATTAGCCGGGGATCGTCTCAGTTCTGCCGGCGGGACGAAAATCGCTTTGGGGTGGGGTTTTGAGGGGCTGGGGGGCGATTTAGTGTCGCGCCTTTCTTCCCCCGTCCCTTTTCAGCAGCGGTTTTGTTTGGGGTGGGCTCCGGTTTTTGGGTTTTTTTTGGGGGGGAGGTGTTTGGGTTTGTTGTTGTTGGTTTTTATTTATTTTTGTTTTTTTTATTTTTAAACGGGTTTATTCCTACGTTTTTCGAGCCTCGCTTCTCTTTTAAGGGGATTAAAAAAAAACCCCAAAACAAAACAACAACAACAAAAAAACAAAACCAAAAACCCCAAAACCAAACCAACAAACAAAAACCCAACAAAACCCCACCTAAAAAAAAGAAAAAAAAAAACAAAAAACCCACCAAAATGCACCAACAAAACACCAAACCCGCCACCCCCAGCTCTGTTAAAAATATATTAAAAAAAAAACAAAATAAACCCCCAAAACTCCTCCTCCGAGCCCTTCTGTTCTTCCCCCTCCCTGAGAATGAGACCATCAGCTATTCAAGCGTATTGATGAACTCCCCCAAAAAGTTTATTAAGAGGGGCGGAAACAAAAGCACCAAAGGCCGCGGGCAACTGGAGGGACAGTTTATAAACTGAGCTGCCATTGTCCCCCCGAGGCAGATGCATGAATACCTCTGAATGGGGCCCTTTGGAGTGACAAGATCAAGCCAGACAACAGCATGGCAAAAGGAAGGAGCGCCGCTTCTCCCTGCCCGAGCCCGAGGATCTGCTCCCCCTGCTCCTGCCGCATTCACGGACATCTGCAGGGGGAGGAATAAATAGCTGCTCACGGCGGCGGCGGCCCCGGGGGGGGTCGGGCTGCGCTGCCCCCCGGGCCCCGGGCGGGGATCTCCGCGCCATATGCTGCGCTCGGCTCCTTCTGGGCAGCGCCGGGACGGGAGTGGGACCCGAAAACAGCAAAATTCCCTGCCCGGGCTTCGCTTTCCTGCGCTTCTCTCCTTTTCCTTCCTTACCTGCTTCTCTCCTTTTCCTTCGTTCCCTGCTTCTGCTTCCTTCACTCCTTCCCTTCCTTCCTTTTCCTTCCCTTCCTTCCTTTTCCTTCCCTTCCCTTCCCTCCTTTTCCTTCCCTTCCTTCCTTTTACTTCACTCCTTTTCCTTCCCATCCTTCCTTTTCCTGCCCTTCTCTCCTTTTCCTTCCTTCCCTGCTTTTCCTTCCCTTCCTTCCTTTTCCTTCCCTTCCTCCCTTTTCCTTCCTTTCACTCCCTTTCCTTCACTCCTTTTCATTCCCTTCCTTTCTTTTCCCTCCCTTCTCTCCTTTTCCTTCGTTCCCTGCTTTTCCTTCCTTCACTCCTTCCCTTCCTTCCTTTTCCTTCTTTCACTCCTTTTCCTCCCCATCCTCCCTCTTCCTTCCTTCACTCCCTTTCCTTCAATCCTTTTCCTTCCCTTTCTTCCTTTTCCTGCCCTTCTCTCCTTTTCCTTCCTTCCCTGCTTCTCCTTCCTTCACTCCTTGTCCTTCCCTTCCTTCCTTTTCCTTCAATCCTTTTCTTTCCCTTCCTCCCTTTTCCTTCTTTCACTCCTTCTCCCTCCCTTTCTTCCTTTTCCTTCCCTCCATTCCTTTTCATTCCCCCTCTCCTTTTCCATCTTTCCCTTTCCATCCCTCTCTCCTTTTCCTTCCCACTCTCTCCCTTTTCCTTCTCTCTCCTTTTCCTTTACCCCACACCTTTTCCTCCATCCCCGTTCCTTCTCCCCCTCTCCCTTTTCCTTCCCCTTCTCCCTTTTCTTTTGCCCCCATCCCTTTTCCTTCATCTCTCACCAATTTCATTCCCTTCTCCCTTTTCCTTTCCCCTCCCTCCTTTACCTTTTCCTTCCCCCATCCCTTTCCCTTCCCTCTCTCTCCAGTTTCCTTCCCCTCCTCCCTTTTCCTTCCACCTGTCCCTTTTTTCCTTTTCCACCCCTCCCGACCATTTTCTTTCCCTGTTTCCCCTTCCCCCTCTCTTTCTTCTTCTCTCTCTCCAGTTTCCTTTTCCCCCTCTCCCTTTTCCTTCCCCTTTCCCCCCTTTCCCTTCTCCCCCTTTTCCTTTCCTCTCTCCAGTTTCCTTCCCCATCTCCTCTCCCTTCCCTCTCTCATTTCCCTTCCTCCCATCCCCTTTCCCTCCCCTTTTTCCTTCCCTCCCATCCCTTTTCCTTCCCTCCCATCCCTTTTCCTTCCTTCCCATCCCTTTTCCTTCCCTCCCATCCCTTTTCCTTCCTTCCTTCCATCCCTTTTCCTTCCCTCCCATCCCTTTTCCTTCCTTCCTTCCCATCCCTTTTCCTTCCCACCCATCCCTTTTCCTTCCCTCCCATCCCTTTTCCTTCCCCCTTTTCCCTTTTACTTTCCTCTCTCCCTTTCCCTTCTCTCTCCCTCGTTTCCTTCCCCCTTTTCCCTTTTCCTCCCCTTTTCCCTTTTCCCTTCCCCCTTTTCCTTCCTTCCCACCCCTTTCCCTTTTCCCTTCCCTCCCATCCCTTTTCCTTCTGCCTTTTCCTTTCCCCTCTCTCCTTTTCCTTCTCTCTCCCCCTTTTCCTTCCCCCTTTTCTCTTTTCCTTCCCCCTTTTATCTTTTCCTTCCCCTTTTTATCTTTTCCTTCCCTCCCATCCCTTTTCCTTCCCCCTTTTCCCTTTTCCTTCCCCCTTTTCCTTTCCCCTCCCTCCTTTTCTCTTTTCCTTTCCCCTCTCTCCTTTTTCCTTCTCTCTCCCCCTTTTCCTTCCCCCTTTCCCTTTCCCTTCCCTCCCATCCCATCTCTTTTCCTCCCCTTTTCCCTTTTCCTTCCCCCTTTTCCTTTCCCCTCCCTCCTTTTCCCTTTTCCTTTCCCCTCTCCCCCTTTTCCTTCTCTCTCCCCCTTTTCCTTCCCTCTTTTCCATTTTCCTCCCTTTCCCTTTTTCCTTCCCCCCGACCATTTCCCTTTTCCTCCTCTCTTTTCCCTTTTCCTGCCGCCATTCGCTGATGAAATCCCGATTTTCGGCCCCGCCGTTCCCAGGGATCCCTCGTGGTCAATTCGCTCCGCTCGGAGCAATTCCGCTCCATCGGCTTTGATGGATTTGGTTTATTTGGGGGGTTTGTTTCATTTCGGGATTTATTTTATTTCGCTTTTCCCTCCCCCGTGCTGCCGGGATGAGGGGGAAAAACTCCCGAGCATCCCGTGGAGAGGGGCAGGGGATGGAAAACCTGGAAAAATCCCCAAATCCAAACCCTGTTGGGTTCCCGGATGGAGGGAACAGGGATGAGAGAACTTGGGTGGAACCGAGCAGCTTTGGCTTCTCCCAGGAGCTGTGTGAGCACCTCAGACAAAATTTAATTAGATTGATTGAATTCGGACCAAACCGCGGGAGCTTTGGGAGGGGAGAGGTGTTCCGTGGGTGTTGGCGGTGGGGGCGGCTCCGGTTCGGGATTTGGGGGGTTTGGTTTCCTGGACAGCGGGAAAAGCAGGGAAAGAGGGATTTTGTCACCCCTTTGTCCCTCGGAACGACTTCCAGGGGGGCAGATCCCGACAAACGCCCGGGAAGGGAGGGAAATGAGAAGGTGAGGGCAGAGAATTCCCAGGGCAATTCCCACAGCCAAACCCCACAGTTCCCCATTCCTTCCCTTCCCATCCCATGGATCCCATCCCATCCCATCCCATCCCATCCCATCCCATCCCATCCCATCCCATCCCATCCCATCCCATCCCATCCCATCCCATCCCATCCATCCCATCCCATCCCATGGATCCCATCCCATGGATCCCATTGATTGATCCCATCCCATCAATTCCATCCCATCCTACGGATCCCATTGATTGATCCCATCCCATCAATTCCATCCCATCCTACGGATCCCATTGATTGATCCCATCCCATCAATTCCATCCCATCCTATGGATCCCATGGATCCCATCCCATTGATTCCATCCCATTGATCCCGTTGATTGATTGATCCCATCCCATCCCATTAATTCCATCCCTTGCCATGGATCCCTTGCCATGGATCCCATCCCATGGATCCCATCCCATGGATCCCATTGACTGATCCCATCCCATCAATTCCATCCCATCCTATGGATCCCATTGATCTCATCCCTTTGATTCTATCCCATTGATCCCATTGATTGATTGATCCCATCCCATCCCATCCCATCCCATCCCATCCCATCCCATCCCATCCCATCCCATCCCATCCCATCCCATCCCATCCCATTTATCCCATCCCATTTATCCCATCCCATTTATCCCATCCAAGGATCCCATCCTATCCCATTTATCCCACCCCATGGACCCCTTCCCATGGATCCCGAGGGAAAAATACCGACCCAAGGGGAAAAACCAGCCGGGCGAAGGGAAATGTCGGGAGCTGGGGAATCCCTGCGGGATCGGCTCCATGGGGAATGTGGGGAGTTGGTTTGGGGGCAGCGCCGCCGTCCCGGTCCTCATCCCGGGGTGAGCTTTGCACAGGAATTCCCAGGCGGAATTCCCACCCCCAGCGTGGTGCCGCCGCCCCGAAGGGAAGATGCCGGGGTTGGATTTCTCCGGGATAAAGCCGAGCGCGTTCCTCATTTGGGGAGGAACGGGAAACTCTGGTTAGTTAATTAACTGATTGATTAATTGCTAACCCTTTGAGCAAACGCGTCCTGGATTTTCTGTGGTATCCCGCTGGCTTTTCCCGGTGATTTTCCCAGCTCCTGGCAGCGCACGGGATCATTTCCAGCTCTCCCGGAGCGGGAATATTTGGATTATTTCCTTCTGGGCTTTGCCTTTGCCTGAAAACATCGCAAATAAGGAGGGGAAAACTGAAACAGCTGCGGGGCCGAGGTGATGGAAAAACCCCAAATTTGGGGTCGTTCCTGCCCCCAGAGGGAAAAATCCCAACAAAAGCGCCCAACGGGAGCTCCCCACAAAGCCGAGGAGCGTTTTCCAGGCGGATCCCGCTGTCCCGGATCCCATTTCTCCGCTCCAGGGATTATCACTTGTTGCCGATCGCAGCCCAGCAGGTGTTGTCAGCTCTTCCTGATGGCTGGGATTTATCCAGGGCCGCTGGATGCGCCTGGAATCCCGGCCGGGCCGAGCCCCAGGGAAAATCCCGGGCTAAATTAGGGATTAAATAACCCGGGGGGATGGAGGGGGGGAAAAATAAAATCAGGATTTTTTTTATTTAGAAGAAATCGGTATCTGGAGCTAACAGATGGAATTCCTTATTTAGCACAGGCTGAAGTAGATCCATTAAATTCCCTGGCTACGGAAAAATCCTGGCTGTGGAAAAATCCCGGCAGGCGTGAGGATGAGGGGGGAAGAGGAGGGTCAAATCCAGGGAAATCGTGGAATCTCCAGGCGTTAAATCCCACTGCCTTCGCCTTGGAAATTCCCACTTTTAGAGGAAAAGCAGAGGGGAAAAAAATCCGGTTTTTGCACTGGAAGAGAAGGGATGCACGGATGGACGGATGGAGGGAGGGAAATTCCCTGGATTTTGGGGCTGAGGTTTGTGGGATGCCCCGGAGCAGGCCGGGGGTAACCTGAGGGAAGCGGCTTTCCCGAGGTTTTCCCGGAATTCCAGCGGCAAAGCCGAGGCTGGAACCTCGTGCAGGAATCCCTGAAGCGCTGCCCCGTCCTTGGCTTTTCGCTCCGCTCCAAACCCTGCCGCTGCCGGAGCGGCAAATTCCCAAAAATCCCAAATTCCCGCGGCATCCGCCGGAGTTTTACCCAAAGGTGGAACGCTGGGCCTGGAGATTTGGGGCGGGAAATCAGCTCACGGGGAAAGCCCGGGAATAAAGCCTGGCCTGCCAAGGCTTAGCTCTGTGGGCGGCTTTATCCCGAGGAGCCCCATCCCATCCCACCCCTGAGAGGATTCCCGATGTAAGCGGCGTTTTAGGGATTGGAGCAGCCCGCTGAGGAGAATTCCGGGAATCCTGTGGAGCCGGGAAGAGCCAAAATCCTGGGAAAAGCCAAAGTACAACCCCCCCCGAGGTGTTGGGAGATGCCAAACGCCCCAGATTGGGATTTTTTTGGGATGATTTAGGGTTTTAAAGCAGGGCCTGGAGCTCATTCCTGAATATTCCCGGCATCAAACAAGAGGCTGCTGCCCCCAGCTGGGTCCCAGCGCTCCGAGCAAAGCCGGGCTCGCTCTCCCCTTCGTTAATTAATTAAAGACGTAATTAAAGGGCTCACCTCTGCTCCCGGGGAGGGGATGGGGCCCGGCCATAAAGCCATTCCCAGCTCCAGCCGGCATTCCCGGTGGGAAGAGCGGAGGGCCGTTATTTGTTTGTTTCCCGGGGCAATTTTATGTCGGATTCGGGTTTTCCCAGCTCGGCAAAAATTCCATCAAGGGTGCAGGGAGGAGGAGGAGCAGGAGGGAATTTTATTCCTGTTAAACCCCGAAATCAAGGCACATTTCCCCCCCCCAAAAAAAAGGAAAAAAGTCCTCGAAAATGCCACTTCGGAGCTTCTGGAATCTCCAATTCCCTCCTTTTCTCCTCCCAAAAAATTTTAATTTGCAAAAACTTTTTGAAGTTTTCCGGGTTCAACATCACAAACGCGAGCTTTGATGCTGGGAGCTCCAGGCCACATCCCAGTTATCCCAAAAAACCCGGGAATAACTGCTGCTGGGACCCCTGGGAATCCCTTGGAAGCGCTGAGGGTGGGGCGGATGCTGCCGGGTTTATTCCACCCGGGAATGGGGAGTTTGGGGCAGAAAGGAAAGATTTCGGGGAAGGTTCCAGGGAAACGGGAGAGGCTGGAAAATCTGGGAATGTCAGCAGCGGGGTTTGGGGGAAGGGAAAAATAATCGGGATTTTTGTATGGGAGGGAACGGAAGGCCGGAGGTGCCGCCTCGTGTCTGTCCCACCGGGAGCTCCCAGTTCCAGAAGGAATTGTGTCTCCCGGAGGGAATTGTGTCTCCCAGAGGGAATTGTGTCTCCTGGAATTCCTCCACGTTCCCAAACCAACCGCGAGAGGAGTCTCTGATCCAAGGGCGAGGAACGGGGAGTTCTGGAAACTGAGGGGGAGCTTGAGGAGGAGCTGGAGGGATTTGGGATCTGGATCCACGAGTTCTGCGCTTCCCGGGTTTTCCCCGCTCTCCCGCGGATTTTGGTTATTTGGGAAATTATTCCCTTCCTTTCCCATCTCTAAATCTTTTGTGGAGAATTCCACAACCGGTGGAGAAATCCCTGAATTCCCAGCAGGGAATGCAGGGTATTCCATGGGAGGTTTCCACGGATCGGAGCAGGGATCGGTTCCTGCCCCTCCCCTTCCCACATCCCGGCAGTTCTGGTCTGGGATTCATTGGGGTTGATCCATGGAAAATGGGTTTGTGTTTTCCTGGGGCACAGGAAAAGGCCGGCGCTCACAACCGCATCTCCCGATTAATCCGTGCGCTCCTGGGGGCCGGGAATTCCCCGTTGGAAATTCGCTCCCGATTGTCTCGGCTCCCAAACCTGCAACCGCTTAGGCTTAGGCTTTAATTCCCTCCATCTGAGCGGCCCCACGGTGGGAAAACCGGGAGATCCTTCCACTCCCACCTCCCGGAAAAGCGGGAACAGCTGGGAAAGGGGAGCGTTGGTTCGGAGGGAATCCGCCTTTCCCTGGATTTGGGATCTCCTTGGATATCCTCGGAGCAGGGCACACACTCCAGAGGTTTTGCCATAACGAGGGGATTTATGGAATTTAAGGGATTTCGTCTTTCAGCTCCAGATACGGATTTAAAAATCCCCGGTTTCCCCCCATTCCCAGGTTATTCCATCCCAAATCCAATCCCGAACTCCGACCCTGCTCCCCGTATTCCCTCTGTTTTCCCTAAAAAGTCATGGCTTTGAGGGCTGAAAATCTGGCTCTGCTTCCAGAATGTTCCACAATTCCGAGTCCAAGGCCGGGCCGGATGGGGTTTGGGATAGTGGGAATGTGCCGGAGCTGGCACCGGATAATCAGGGAATGCCTTGGGCTGGAATTGGGAACTGGGAATTCTTCACCATGGCCCGGAAATGGGGATGGGGTGGGAGATCCTCGTTAATTATCACCCCTTAAATCTGACCGTCCCAAATCCCAAATCTGCCATGATTTATCCCAAATTTCATCTTGTGAGTGATCCCACATCCCAAATCCGCAGTGATTTATCCCTTATTCCATCTTGTGAGTGTTCCCATATCCCAAATCTGCAGTGATTTATCCCAAATCCACGATGATTTATCCCATATTTGACATTGTGAGTGTTCCCATATCCCAAATCCGCAGTGATTTATCCCAAATCCGCCATGATTTATCCCATATTTGACATTGCGAGTGATCCCATATCCCAAATCTGCAGTGATTTATCCCAAATTTGATATGGTGAGTGATCCCATATCCCAAATCCGCAGTGATTTATCCCTTATTCCATCTTGTGAGTGTTCCCATATCCCAAATCTGCAGTGATTTATCCCATATTTGACATTGTGAGTGTTCCCATATCCCAAATCCTCAGTGATTTATCCCATATTTCATCTGAGTGTTTCCATATCCCAAATCTGCCGTGATTTATCCCAAATTTCATCTTGTGAGTGTTCCCATATCCCAAATCCGCCATGATTTATCCCAAATTTCATCTTGTGAGTGTTCCCATATCCCAAATCCGCCATGATTTATCCCATATTTCATCTGAGTGTTCCCATATCCCAAATCTGCCATGATTTATCCCATATTTCATCTTGTGAGTGATCCCATATCCCAGATCCGCAGTGATTTATCCCAAATTTCATCTGAGTGTTCCCATATCCCAAATCCGCCATGATTTATCCCAAATTTCATCTTGTGAGTGTTCCCATATCCCAGATCCGCAGTGATTTATCCCATATTTCATCTGAGTGTTCCCATATCCCAAATCCGCCATGATTTATCCCAAATTTCATCTTGTGAGTGTTCCCATATCCCAAATCCGCCGTGATTTATCCCATATTTCATCTTGTGAGTGTTCCCATATCCCAAATCCGCAGTGATTTATCCCAAATTTCATCTTGTGAGTGTTTCCATATCCCAAATCTGCAGTGATTTATCCCAAATTTCATCGTGTGAGTGTTCCCATATCCCAAATCTGCCATGATTTATCCCAAATTTCATCTTGTGAGTGTTCCCATATCCCAGATCCGCCATGATTTATCCCAAATTTCATCTTGTGAGTGTTCCCATATCCCAAATCTGCAGTGATTTATCCCAAATTTCATCTTGTGAGTGTTCCCATATCCCAAATCTGCAGTGATTTATCCCATATTTCGTCTTGTGAGTGTTCCCATATCCCAAATCCGCCATGATTTATCCCAAATTTCATCTTGTGAGTGTTCCCATATCCCAAACCCCCTTCCAGAGCCTGTGCAGGAGGGCTGGAATTTCAGTGTTAATTGGGAATGGGCCTCGTTAATGCCCCACGGTTGGGATTGAAGCTCTTCCCAAATGGGATATCCAGGGAAAACGGGAGCTGTGGGATCCAAACCTGTAGGATTTGCACGATCCATCCCAAAGATCTGGGATTTGTGTGACCCATCCCAAACTTAGGGAAGTTGTGCAACACATCCCGAACCTATGGGAGCTGTACAATCCATCCCAAACCTTTGGGATCGGTGTGATCCAAACCATTGGGATCTGTGTGATCCAAAACCTATGGAATTTGTGTGATCTACCCCAAACTTGTGGAATTTGTGTGATCCAAACCTATGGAACTGGTGTGATCCACCCCAAATTTTTGGGATTTGAGCAATCCATCTCAAACCTTTGGGATTTGTGCAATCCACCCCAAATCTATGGAATTTGTGTGATCCATTCCAAACCTTTGGGATTTGTGCAACCTGCCCCAAACCTAGGGAATTTGTGCAATCCATTTTTCTGGGGTGGATCTGTGTGATCCATCCCAAACCTCTGGGATTTGTGTGATCCAAATCTGTGGAATTTGTGTGATCCATCCAAACCTATGGAACTCGTGCAACCCGCCCCAAACCGATGGAATTTGTGCAGTCCATTTTTTTGGGATGGATCTGTGTGATCCATCCTAAACCTATGGAATCTGCACGATCCATCCCAAACCTCTGGGATTTGTGTGATCCAAATCTATGGAATTTGTGTGATCCATCCCAAACCTATGGAACTCGTGCAACCCGCCCCAAACCTATGGAATCTGTGCAATCCATTTTTCTGGGGTGGATCTGTGTGATCCATCCCAAACCGTTGGGATCTGTGTGATCCACCCCAAACTTGTGGAATTTGTGTGATCCAAACCTATGGAATTTGTGTCATCCACCCCAAATTTTTGGGATTTGAGCAATCCATCCCAAACCTTTGGGATTTGTGCGATCCACCCCAAATCTATGGAATTTGTGTGATCCATCCCAAACCTATGGAACTCGTGCAACCCGCCCCAAACCTATGGAATTTGTGCAGTCCATTTTTTTGGGGATGGATCTGTGTGATCCATCCCAAACCTTTGGGATTTGTGAGATCCATCCCAAACCTTTGGGATTTGTGTGATCCAAACCTATGGAATCTGCACGATCCATCCCAAACCTCTGGGATTTGTGTGATCCAAATCTATGGAATTTGTGTGATCCATCCCAAACCTATGGAACTCGTGCAACCCGCCCCAAACCTATGGAATTTGTGCCATCCATTTTTCTGGGGTGGATCTGTGTGATCCGTCCCAAACCTCTGGGATCTGTGTGATCCAAACCTCTGGAATTTGTGTGATCCATCCCAAACCTATGGAACTCGTGCAACCCGCCCCAAACCTATGGAATTTGTGCAGTCCATTTTTGGGGGATGGATCTGTGTGATCCATCCCAAACCTTTGGGATTTGTGTGATCCAAACCTATGGAATCTGCACGATCCATCCCAAACCTCTGGGATTTGTGTGATCCAAATCTATGGAATTTGTGTGATCCATCCCAAACCTATGGAACTCGTGCAACCCGCTCCAAACCTATGGAATTTGTGCAGTCCATTTTTGGGGGATGGATCTGTGGGATCCATCCCAAACCTTTGGAATTTGTGAGATCCATCCCAAACCGTTGGGATCTGTGTGATCCACCCCAAACTTGTGGAATTTCTGTGATCCAAACCTATGGAATTTGTGTCATCCACCCCAAATCTTTGGGATTTGAGCAATCCATCACAAACCTTTGGGATTTGTGCAATCCACCCCAAATCTATGGAATTTGTGTGATCCATCCCAAACCTATGGAACTCGTGCAACCCGCCCCAAACCTATGGAATTTGTGCAGTCCATTTTTCTGGGGTGGATCTGTGTGATCCATCCCAAACCTTTGGGATTTGTGTGATCCAAACCTATGGAATCTGCACGATCCATCCCAAACCTTTGGGATTTGTGTGATCCATCCCAAACCTGTGGAATTTGCACGATCCATGATCCATGTCCCCAGAGTGCTCTCGGTGTCCCCACCGCTGAACCAGGACAGGAGCGACAGATCCCGGTCCCGTTCCTTTTCCCGGATCCTCTTTGGGGCCGATTCCCCGAACCAGGGATCCCAAATCCTCCCAGGTGTCCCCGAGCTCTGCCCTGGCTGGGATTCCTGCCGGAATTCTGGGATCCAGGCAGAGAGGGATCAGCTGGAATTCTGGGATCCAGGCAGGGAGGGATCAGCCAGAATTTTGTCATCTGAGCAGGGAGGGACTGGTTGGAATTTTGGGATCCAGGCAGGGAGAGCTCCACTGGAATTTTGGGATCCAGATATGGAGGGATCCACTGGAATTTTGGTATCCAGGCAGGGAGGGATCCACTGGAATTTTGGTATCCAGGCAGGGAGGGACCGGCCGTAGTTTTGGGATTCAAGCAGGGAGAGATCAGCTGGAATTTTGGGATTCAGGCAGGGAGGGATCAGCTGGAATTTTGGGATTCAGGCATGGAGAGATCCACTGGAATTTTGGGATGCAGGCAGGGAGGGATCAGCTGGAATTCTGAGGTCAAGCCATGGAGAGATCCGCTGGAATTTTGGTATCCAGGCAGGGAGGGATCTGCTGGAATTTTGGGATCAGGGGTTCACGGGGGCTGCAGCCATCTGGGAAGGGCTTCCAGAGGCTCTGGAAATCCCTTGGAACCGGAGCCGTTTGGTTGTGATTTGATCCCTCCGGGCACTTCCCACCCCCAAAACTCTGGAGCAAATCCAGGCCTCTGGAAGGCAAATTATTCCAAGGGGTTCGAAGGGAAAGGGGAAAGAAAGGAGCCGGGTTTTTATTTTTATTTTATTTTATTTTATTTTATTTTATTTTATTTTATTTTATTTTATTTTATTTTATTTTATTTTATTTTTTTTTCATTTAATTTAATTTCATTTCATATCATTTAATTTCATTTCAATCATTTTATTTTTTTATTTTTTCACTTTTCCCTTCTCCCAAAGTTTGGGGAGAGCGCCCTGAGCTGTCCTCCGGCGTTTTCGGGAGAGCGTTTGGAATTTCCCAATAATTCCGTTTGCTCCCAGCGGCCTGGAGGGCCAATCCATCCCCAGGGAACGAAATCTCCCCATTCCTCAGCCAGGAATTTTTGATTTTCCCCAAAATCATCAGGAATCTCTCCCTCTCGACGATTCTGCGGCTGGCAGGTTACGAAATAAACCGGGAAGGGATTTTGATGGGAGAATTAGGAAAGTTTGGGATTGGGTTTTTTTATTGGGATGCGGGGAACAATCGGAGCAGAAGCGACCCGGCTGCAGGTCCAGAATTTGGAATTTTTTCCTGCCAAAAACGGGAAGGGTCCCGTGGAGAGGGAGGCGTTGATTAAATCAAATTGAACCCAGGGATTCTCGGCTCTGCTCAGCCCGGCTCTCCAAGCTCGATATTCCCAAAATTTGGGAATTTTTAACCAAGCTGGTGATGGAGTCAATTCACGAATGCAGTCAGGTTTGGGATTTTGGGGTCAGGTTTGGTTTTTAGCAGTCAGGTTTGGGTTTTTGGGGTCAGGTTTGGGTTTTTGGGGTCAGGTTTGGGGTTTAGGGATCAGGTTTGATTTTTAGCAGTCAGGTTTGGGGTTTATGGGACAGGTTTGGTTTTTAGCGATCAGGTTTGGGTTTTTGGGGTCAGGTTTGGGGTTTATGGGACAGGTTTGGTTTTTAGGGATCAGGTTTGGGTTTTTGGGGTCAGGTTTGGGGTTTAGGGATCAGGTTTGATTTTTAGCGATCAGGTTTGGTTTTTAGCGATCAGGTTTGGGTTTTTGGGGTCAGGTTTGGGGTTTAGGGATCAGGTTTGATTTTTAGCAGTCAGGTTTGGGGTTTATGGGACAGGTTTGGGTTTTAGCGATCAGGTTTGGGTTTTTTGGGGTCAGGTTTGGGTTTTAGCAGTCAGGTTTGGGTTTTGGGGTCAGGTTTGGTTTTTAGCGATCAGGTTTGGGGTTTTGGGGTCAGGTTTGGGTTTTAGCGATCAGGTTTGGGTTTTTGGGGTCAGGTTTGGGGTTTTGGGGTCAGGTTTGGTTTTTAGCGATCAGGTTTGGGTTTTTGGGGTCAGGTTTGGGGTTTAGGGATCAGATTTGATTTTTAGCAGTCAGGTTTGGGGTTTATGGGACAGGTTTGGTTTTTAGGGATCAGGTTTGGGTTTTGGGGTCAGGTTTGGTTTTTAGCAGTCAGGTTTGGTTTTTAGCAGTCAGGTTTGGGTTTTAGCGATCAGGTTTGGGTTTTTGGGGTCAGGTTTGGGTTTTGGGGTCAGGTTTGGGGTTTAGGGATCAGGTTTGATTTTTAGCAGTCAGGTTTGGGGTTTATGGGACAGGTTTGGTTTTTAGGGATCAGGTTTGGGGTTTATGGGACAGGTTTGGTTTTTAGCAATCAGGTTTGGGTTTTTGGGGTCAGGTTTGGGGTTTAGGGATCAGGTTTGATTTTTAGCAGTCAGGTTTGGGGTTTATGGGACAGGTTTGGTTTTTAGCAATCAGGTTTGGGATTTTGGGGTCAGGTTTGGGGTTTAGGGATCAGGTTTGGTTTTTAGGGATCAGGTTTGGGGTTTATGGGGCAGGTTTGGTTTTTAGGGATCAGGTTTGGGTTTTGGGGTCAGGTTTGGGTTCTAGCAGCCCGGTTTGGGATTTTGGGGTCAGGTTTGATTTTTAGCAGTCAGGTTTGGGGTTTATGGGACAGGTTTGGTTTTTAGGGATCAGGTTTGGGTTTTGGGGTCAGGTTTGGATTTTAGCAGACAGGTTTGATTTTTAGCAGTCAGGTTTGGGGTTTAGGGATCACGTTTGGGTTTTTGGGGTCAGGTTTGGGATTTTGGGGTCAGGTTTGGTTTTTAGCGATCAGGTTTGGGTTTTGGGGGTCAGGTTTGGGATTTTTGGGTCAGGTTTGGTTTTTAGCGATCAGGTTTGGGGTTTATGGGACAGGTTTGGTTTTTAGGGATCAGGTTTGGGTTTTAGCAGTCAGGTTTGGTTTTTAGGGATCAGGTTTGATTTTTAGGGATCAGGTTTGGGTTCTAGCGGTCCGGTTTGGGTTTTAGCGGTCAAGTTTGGGGTTTTTTTGGGCCGTTTTTTCCCCTTCAGCACCGATTTGTTCTTTTGGGGCCGCTCCCGGTGCCCACGCTCCCCTGGCAGCCTCAGCCCCCACCAGACGTGGGGCAGCAATTAACCCCCGAGCGCTTTTCCCGGCAATCCCGGAGCTGTGGAGCCACCATGGTCCAGTGCCTCAAAAATCCCCATTAGCCCACGCCACTTATGGCCATAAAATTCCTCGTTTTCTGCTTTTCATCGGCCTCACCCCGGAATCTTCGTTTTGCTTTATTTCTACATTTGCACTCCAACAATGGCAATCAGCCCGTGCCCAGAGTGTTGCAAATCGGAAATTTGTCCACATTTTTTCCACCACCTTCCCGGGCGAAGGCGCCTTCTTTCCCTGGGAACGGCCGGGAGCGGGCGGGGGAAGGGGAGAGCGGTCGGAGCCCTTGGGAATCGCCGGGATTTGGGGCAGGGAGAGGGAGGAATTCCGGGAATTCCGGCCTGGAAAAGGCAGCAGGAGCTCCTCTGGAAAGCGCGGAGCCTTCAGGGAGTCTTCCCGAACTTTTCCCACTTCTCCCCCTCTCCCGAGGGTTTGGATTTCGCCGGGATTTGGGGCAGGGAGAGGGAGAATTCCAGGAATTCCGGCCTGGAAAAGGCAGCAGGAGCTCCTCTGGACAGCGTGGATTTTTAGATTTATAGATTTATAGATTTATAGATTTATAGATTTATAGATTTCCATAATTCTAGATTTATAGATTTATAGACTTATAGATTTCTACATTTCTGTAATTCTAGATTTCTATATTTATAACTCTGTAGATTTATGGATTTATAGATTCATCGGTTTCCATAAGTCTAGATTTTTATATTTATAGCTCTATAGATGTCTATATTTATAGATCTATAGATTTGTTTATTTATAGATTTATGGACTTATAGATTTATGGATTTATAGATCTATAGATTTGTAGATTTATAGATCTATAGATTTATTTCTACATGTTTATATCTGTTTATAGTGGATATTCACACCCTCCTGCCCCACCGCCTTTCTGCCTCCTCCTCTCTCTTTCCCTCCTCATTTACTCCCCTCCCCTGCCCCTCCAAAAAACACATTTTCCCTCCCAAAAAAACCCCCGCTCCCAGCTTTCCATTCATGTCAGGATCCCCCGGGACGCGTCTGGGAGAAATCCCCGGGCGGGAGCGGCCCCGGGGATGCTCCGGGCTGTGACATTCCCGGGGCCTGAACCCAGAAGAAAGGGAAGCGCAGGGGAGGAGAGAATGCGGCTGACAGAAAGAAGGATTGAATGGAGGAGGGATTCCCTTCCCTTCCCTTCCCTTCCCTTCCCTTCCCTTCCCTTCCCTTCCCTTCCCTTCCCTTCCCTTCCCTTCCCATTCCCATTCCCATCCCCATCCCCATTTCCATCCCCATCCCCATCCCCATCCCCATTCCCATTCCCATTTCCCATTCCCATTCCTATTTCCCATTCCCATTTCCCTTCCCCATTCCCATTCCCATTCCCATTCCCATTCCCCATTCCCCATTCCCATTCGCATTCCCATTTTCCAATTCCCATTCCCATCCCCATTTCCCATCCCCATCCCCATCCCCATCCCCATCCTATCCCCATCCCCATTCCCATTTCCCATTCCCATTCCCATTCCCATTCCCATTCCCATTTCCCATTCCCATTCCCATTCCCATTCCCATTTCCCATTTCCCATTCCCATTTCCCATTTCCCATTTCCCATTCCCATTTCCCATTCCCATTCCCATTCCCATTCCCATTCCCATTTCCCATTCCCATTTCCCATTCCCCATTCCCATTTCCCATTCCCATTCCCATCCCCATTCCCATCCCCATTCCCATCCCCATTTCCCATTCCCATTCCCATTCCCATTCCCATTCCCATTCCCATTCCCATTTCCCATTTCCCATTTCCCATTCCCATTTCCCATTCCCATTCCCATTTCCCATTCCCATTCCCATTTCGCATTTATTTCCCATTTCCCATTCCCATTCCCATTCCCATTCCCATTTCCCATTCCCCATTCCCATTCCCATTCCCATTCCCATTCCCATTCCCATTTCCCATTCCCATTCCCATTTCCCATTCCCATTCCCATTCCCATTCCCATTCCCATTTCCCATTCCCATTCCCATTTCCCATTCCCATTCCCATTCCCATTCCCATTCCCATTCTCATCCCCATTCCCATTCCCCCCCTTCTCCCCCCCTTTTCCCCCTCTTTTCCCACTTTTCCTCTTTCTCCCATTTTTCCTTTCCCTCCCTCTTATCCTCTTCCCTCTCTTTTTTTCCATTTTTTCCTCACTTTTCCCCCTTTTTCCCTCCCCCCCACCATCCCCTTCCCTCTTTTCCCGCTTTATTGATCCGGATAAATATCCGTTGATCCAGATAAAATTCCTGCTCCGTCACCCCGACCCTGCCACTCCCAGGGCTGCAATTCCGAATCCACGATTCCCGTTTCTGTTTAACAGTTCAGATTTGTTTTCATTAACTCGCATCTAGGCACAACAGCGCACGTTTCTATCGGAAAACCGGTGCCTTAATTAACGGATTAATTAATTCCTTGGATTTTATCCCTTTTTTTCCCGGGTCTGTTCTCCATCCCCCTCCGTGATTTTGGCGCCGCACGGATTTTTATAAACCCATGAATCCCAGATTATTATTTTTATGGGGATGTTCGTCTTGCCTGGGATTCTCCCCACCTACATCCAGGTGTGAACCTTGCCGGGAACTCACCTGGATTTATATTTATTCCAATTTATTACAATTTATTTCTGTTTATTTCCATTTATTTCCGTTTCTCTTTGGGGCACAATAAATCCCAGCTGGAGTTGTTTCCCCCCTAAAACTCAAGGAAAGGCCCCAAAAGAGCCAAATCCGGGTTTTTTAAGGGGAAACAATTCCTTGAGGTGATGGAGATTGTGAGGAAATCAGGAATTTTCCATGGATTGAATCCCATTTTTGGCTAAAAAATCCCATTTTTCCCGACCTGGCTGAGATGACTTTTGCCTCCTCCCAGACTTGCGGATCCCGGAGCGGAATTTTGCTGGCAAAACCCAAAATTTTGGGTCTTTTCCCTCCTCTTTCTGAGCGCAGCCGTCATTCCAATCCCGATCCTGGCACTTCCTTGGACGTTTTTCCAGCTGCCTTTTCCAGCCTCCGCACAATTTGATCCCAGGGATCAAATATCAGTTTTTTAATGGGGAAAAAAAAAAATCCTCCGGTTTTTGGCAGCAGCAGTCGGGAATTCCCGGCCCCGGGAAGATCCCGCTGGGCGCTGGGGGTGATCCCGGAGTATCCCGATTTTCTGTCGGGAAGCGCCCAGCCCTGGAGCAAGGATTTGGGATAAAATCCACCCTTTTTGGTGTGGAAATTCCTCCGGGAAGGCGTCAGCAGAGGGTGACGCTGTGCAGGGTTGAGGAATTTTGGGGAATTTTGGGGAATACCCGGAATGCCGCCACCTAAAACTCCAAAGTTGCCCCCAAAAATTCTAAGGAATGGCCTAAAACTCCAAGGAAGTGCGTTGGATTCTGGGAAAAGGGATTTGGGGTAATAAGGAATAACTTTCGTGCCTTTGCCCTGGGAATATTTTCGAGCTAAACCTTAGTCCTGTGCCAAAAATTCCAGAGTTTAGGAATACCACTGGATTTTTTTTTTTTTTTTTTTTTTTTTTAATATGAGGCGCCCCATCCAACCTTTTCCATGGTTTTGGTGGAATTTTGAGGGTTTGGAATGGGGGAGCTTTGCTGCTGTGGGAATGAAACGGATCCAAGTGCCGTTCCGCGGGAGTAGGGAAGGACAGAAAGGCGGAGTTTGGCGTCTTGGAGGAAATTCCGCGCCGTTCCCACGGGATTTTCCGGGATAATTGATGGATTTATCATCATGAGGATAACTGACAGATTTTTTGGTTGCGGTGGACGGGGCTGAACCCGAGTGGGGAGAGTTCGGAGCCAGGTGTTGGAATTTGGGTGGATTTCTGGTTCTTTGTCTGTGGAGCTGGAACTTCCAGAGGTTTCCGTGGCTATGGAATGGCAGGGAATGGAATGGCAGGGAATGGAATGGCAGGGAATTCTGTCATTCTCAGCCATTCTCAGCCATTCCCAACCATTTCCAGCCATTCCCAGCCTATTCCCAACCATTCCCAGCCTATTCCCAACCACTCCAAACCATTCCCAGCTATTCCCAACCATTCCCAACCTCTCCCAGCCGTTCCAAACCATTTCCAGTCATTCCAAACCATTCCCAGCCATTCCCACTCATTCCCAGCCCCTTCTCAACCATTCCCTATCATTCACAACCATTCCGTCATTCCCTGTAATTCTCAGAAATTCCCAACCATTCCCAACCATTCCCAACCATTCCCAGCCATTCCCAACAATTCCCAACCATTCCCTGCCATTCCCAGCCATTCCAAACCATTCCCAACCATTCCCAACCATTCCCAACAATTCCCAACCATTCCCTGCCATCTCCAACCATTCCAAACCATTCCCAACCATTCCCAGCCATTCCAAATAATTCCCAACCATTCCCAGCCATTCCCAGTCATTCCCTGCCATTCCCTGCCTTGGGCACAGTTGTGTCCCGGGAAAATCGGGAGCTTCCTCCTGGATGGTGGCCTTGGGGACAGCCCAGCCACGTCCCATGTCCTGGGAAATCCTTGGGAATTCCCTCCGGGTGGTGGCCTTGGGGACAGCCGTGTCCTGGAAATCTCAGGAATTCTCTCCTCAGTGGTGGCCCTGGGGACAGCCCAGCCATGTCCTGTGTCCCGGGAAATCCTTGGGAATTCCCTCCGGGTGGTGGCCTTGGGGACAGCCATATCCTGGAAATCTCCTCCGGAATTCCCTCTTCAGTGGTGGCCTTGGGGACAGCCCAGCCATGTCCCGTGTCCTGGGAAATCTCAGGAATTCTCTCCTCAGTGGTGGCCTTGGGGACAGCCGTGTCCTGGGAAATCTCAGGAATTCTCTCCTCAGTGGTGGCCTTGGGGACAGCCATGTCCTGGAAATCTCGTCAGGAATTCCCTTCAGGTGGTGGCCTTGGGGACAGCCCAGCCGTGTCCCGTGTCCCGGGAAATCCTTGGGAATTCCCTTCAGGTGGTGGCCCTGGGGACAGCCATGTCCCGTGTCCCGGGAAATCCTTGGGAATTCCCTCCGGGTGTTGGCCCTGGGGACAGCCGTGTCCCCCCTCGCCAGGACAGCCTGGGGTGGGATTGGCCGTCCCCATCCTTTAGGGGTGTCTGAGATCCCGAGGGTTAAACTGGGACAATTCCCTGCCAAAATGGAGCTCCCGGCTCCATCCGGGCACATTCCTGGTACGTCCCAGCGCTGGGAAGGGAAGATTTTGTGACAAAACCCAGGAAAATTCCGCGGTGTTTCTGTGCGCCCGGCCAAAACACCTCGGTGTGGCAGCTGGGAATTCCCTGCTGCACCTCAGGGAGCCCTGAGCAGGAGGAATTTGGGATTCCTGCCTCGTCCCCCGGGCTGGAGGTGGCACAGCCGGGCTCTGTCCCCGCTGAGGTCTGGGAGCTCCATCCCAGCAGGAAACCGGGACTTTTCCATGGATGGAAACCCAACTTTGGATAAAAAAATCTGATTTTTCATGACCTGACCGCGATGATTTTTGGGCAGAGCAGGGTGGGAGCGGTTCCGTGGGAGCGGGATGTGATGCCAGGGTTGTTGTCGGGCTCCTGGAGGAGAATCCCAATTCCAGCAGCTGTGGGAGAAGCTGCCGCCCCTTCCACCCTTTACTCTTCCTGCCTGTCCCCATGGCTTTTGGGGCTCCCTAAAAACGGAGAGCAGGCAAAATGAAGGGAATAGAAATTATAACTGCTTTTATTTATTTCCTGAGGGTCCCTCAGGTGCATCGGGGGCAGGTGAAGCCCCCAGGGGCTGCACCCAAAAATGGACCCCGGCTCTCGGGTTTCACACTTTGGTCACTCGGCTCCATCTGCACATCGGGGTTAACGCTCCAATTACAGCTGCGGCTGATGAAGTCATTCACCCCAAGTTCGCTGCCCCAGCTCCCTTTTGTTCCCATCTCTCGGGCCCTGAGGCAGCGAGGTGTCCTGGATGGCCGGGAGAGGAATTGTTGTGTGTGACCCAAACGGGAGAGCAGCAGCTGAGGCTGCGTGTGGAGTTGGGAGCTACACGCCAAAGAACCGCGGGAGCGCAAAAACACGGAAAACACAGAAGATCAAATCCTAGGGCATCGCAGGGAGCTCGGCAAAACCTCCCTGGAACCCCGGCCCGGAGCGGGGAGCGATCCTTGTGTTCCCCCCGTTCTCCACAGGGATGGAGTCCTGGATGGCCGGGAGAGGAATTGTTGTGTGTGACCCAAACGGGAGAGCAGCAGCTGAGGCTGCGTGTGGAGTTTGGAGCCACACTCTAAAGAACCTCGGGAGTGCAAAAACACGGAAAACACAAAAGATCGAACCCCGAGGCATCGGCTGGTGCCCGGCGGGACCGCGGGAGGAGCCGCTCTGTCCCTCTGTCGCTCTGTCCCTCTGCCGCATCCCCCGGCTCCGACCTCTCCTCCCTGCCCCCGCAGCATCCCGGGCTCCTTCCCGGGGGTTTTTAATATTCACCCCGCACCTTCCACATGAGCTGCGCTCAAGAGCGCTCATTGACGCCGCCCGGGGCCGCCCGGGGCTGTCAGCCGCGCATTCAGCCTCCCGCGACCCCCTAAGGTGCGGGTCCTGGCAGCTCTAAAGGAATCCGCACAAAAAAAAACCCCACAACCAAACCCAAACCAACAAAAAAAAGCCCCAAAATAATTAAAAAATCCTTTTCCCCCCCCCTTTTCTTTTCTTTTTTTTTTCTCTTTTCTTTTCTTTTTGTTGTTTTCTGTTCCCCCCAAGGTGAGACAATGCGGGCAGGGCCCTGCCGCAGATGCCGGCGCCGATAAAGGAGCGCGGCCGCGGGGATGCGTCCCCCTTTCTTCTCCCTGCTCCATTCAATCCTTCTTTCTGTCAGCCGCATTCTCTCCTCCCCTGCGCTTCCCTTTCTTCTGGGTTCAGGCCCCGGGAATGTCACAGCCCGGAGCATCCCCGGGGCCGCTCCCGCCCGGGGATTTCTCCCGGACGCGTCCCGGGGGATCCTGACATGAATGGAAAGCTGGGAGCGCGGTTTTTTTGGGAGGGAAAATGTGTTTTTTGGAGGGGCAGGGGAGGGGAGTAAATGAGGAGGGAAAGAGAGAGGAGGAGGCAGAAAGGCGGTGTGGCAGGAGGGTGTGAATATCCACTATAAATAGATATTAACATGTAGAAATAAATCTATAAATCTATAAATCCACAAATCTATAGATCTATAAATCTATAAATCCATAAATCTATAGATCTATAAATATAGACATCTATAGAGCTATAAATATAGAAATCTAGAATTATGGAAATCAATAAATCAATAAATCTATAATTCCATAAATCTATAGAGCTATAAATATAGAGATCTAGAATTATGGAAATCTATAAATCTATAAATCTATAAATCTATAAATCTATAGATCTATAGATCTATAAATCTAGAAATCTATACGTCTATAAATCCATAAATCTATAAGTCCATAAATCTATAAATAAACAAACCTATAGATCTATAAATATAGACATCTATAGAGCTATAAATAAAGAAATCTAGAATTATGGAAATCGATAAATCAATAAATCTATAAATATAGAAATCCATAAATCAATAGAGCTATAAATATAGAAATCTATAAATTTATGGAGCTATAATTATAAAAATCTAGAATTATGGAAATCTATAAATCTAAAAATTTAGAAATCTAGAATTATGGAGATATAGAATTATGGCGATATGGAGACATGGAGATATGTAAATATAGAAATATAGATATACAGATGAAATATAGAAATATAGAAATATAGAAATATAGAAATACAGAAATATAGAAATATAGAAATGTAGAAATATAGAAATACAGACGCACGTAGGAGCTGTGATGCCCGAATCAAACCCCGCAGGGAGCAGGCGGGGAATGCAAAGTCAGGTGATCCGAAAATCCTCCACGTGTTTTGCTGCATTCCTGATTTCCCTGATGGAGCAGGAAGAGAGGGAACAGGTGGCTCAGGGTCACTGGGATCTGTTCCTGGATCAGGGATCTGCCCCTGGATCCGGGATCTCTCCCTGGCACTGGGATCTCTCCCTGGCACTGGGATCTCTCCCTGGCACTGGAATCTGTCCCTGGATCAGGGATCTGCCCCTGGATCCGGGATCTCTCCCTGGCACTGGGATCTCTCCCTGGCACTGGAATCTGTTCCTGGATCAGGGATCTGCCCCTGGACCCGGGATCTCTCCCTGGCACTGGGATCTGCCCCTGGCACTGGAATCTCTCCCAGCACTGGAATCTGTCCCTGGATCAGGGATCTGTCCCTGGATCCGGGATCTCTCCCTGGCACTGGGATCTCTCCCTGGCACTGGGATCTGCTCCTGGCACTGGAATCTCTCCCTGGCACTGGAATCTGTCCCTGGATCAGGGATCTGTCCCTGGATCCGGGATCTCTCCCTGGCACTGGGATCTCTCCCTAGCACTGGGATCTGCCCCTGGCACTGGGATCTGTCCCTGGATCAGGGATCTGCCCCTGGCACTGGGATCTCTCCCTGGATCCGGGATCTCTCCCTGGCACTGGGATCTCTCCCAGCACTGGAATCTGTCCCTGGATCAGGGATCTGTCCCTGGATCCGGGATCTCTCCCTGGCACTGGGATCTCTCCCTAGCACTGGGATCTGCCCCTGGCACTGGGATCTGTCCCTGGATCAGGGATCTGCCCCTGGCACTGGGATCTCTCCCTGGATCCGGGATCTCTCCCTGGCACTGGGATCTCTCCCAGCACTGGAATCTCTCCCTGGATCAGGGATCTCTCCCTGGATCCGGGATCTCTCCCTGGCACTGGGATCTCTCCCTGGCACTGGGATCTGCTCCTGCCCCTGCAGGAATCTCTCCCTGGCACTGGAATCTCTCCCTGGATCAGGGATCTCTCCCTGGCACTGGAATCTCTCCCTGGCACTGGGATCTCTCCCTGGATCAGGGATCTCTCCCTGGCACTGGGATCTCTCCACGGCTGCCACAGCTCTGGAGTTCTCCAGCAGCCCCAGGAGCTCCCTCTCTCCGGGACTGGAATCTTTGGGAATCCTCGGGAGTGGAGGGAAGCGCTCCTCCTCCTCCTCCTCCTCCTGCGGGGTTATTTCGGGGTGATTCGGTGAAGCCACCAAAACTTCCCATTTTTGTGGAATGGGCTCCTCTTTCCTGAGGGAATCCAGGTCGGGGAGGTCTGGGAGCGTCCGGGCAGGGCCGGAGCAGCAGGGAAAAACACAGGACAGGAGCCGGGAGCCCGGAGCCCTGCCGGGATTTGGGGCGGGAATAAAGGCGGCTTGGAAAGGGCTGGGATGGAGCTGTGGGGTCAGCAGAGGTCGGGATGGGCTGGCACAGCCTGGGGGCCGGGAGGGGTGGGATTGGGATAGGGATTGGGATTGGGATGGGGATTGGGATGGGCTGGCACAGCCTGGGGGCCGGGAATAGTGGGATTGCGATAGGGATTGGGATTGGGATGGGGATTGATATTGGGATTGGGATGGGCTGGCACAGCCTGGGGGCCAGGAGGGGTGGGATTGGGATGGGGATTGGTATTGGGGTTAGGATTGATATTGGGATTGGGGTTGGGGTTAGGATTGATATTGGGATTGGGGTTGGGATGGATATTTGGATTGATATCGGGAATGGGATGTGCTGGCACAGCCTGGGGGCTGGGAGGGGTGGGATTGGGATGGGGATTAGGATTGATATTGGGGTTGGGGTTAGGATTGATATTGGGATGGGGATTGGGATGGATATTGGGGTTGATATTGGGATTGGGATGTGCTGGCACAGCCTGGGGACCAGGACTGGGGCAGGAGAGGTGGGATTTGGATTGGGTTTGGGATTGGGATTGATATTGATATTGGGATTGGGATTGGCATGGGAATGGGATGGGATGTGATATGATGGATGCTGGGATTGGGATTGGCATGGGAATGGGATAGGATTGATATCGGGATTGGGATTGGGATTGGCATGGGAATGGGATAGGATTGATATCGGGATTGGGATGTGCTGGCACAGCCTGGGGACCAGGACTGGGGCAGGAGATGTGGGATCGGGACTGGGAGTTTCCGACTGGGATCAGAGTTTCTGATTAAAAACTCTGAGCCTGGATTTATGGGATGGGATGCAATGGGATGCAATGGGATGCAATGGGATGGGATGGGATGGGATGGGATGGGATGGGATGGGATGGGATGGGATGGGATGGGATGGGATGGGATGGGGTGGGATGGGATGGGATGGGATGCAATGGGATGGGATGCAATGGGATGCAATGGGATGGGATGCAATGGGATGGGATGGAGCCTCCGGGAAACACCAAGCCTGGAATTGTGGGGTGGGACGGAGCCTCTGAGCTCAGGGGACAGGAACGAAGGGCTCGCACCATGGGCAATCCACCCCAAAATGGAGAAGAAGTCTCCGTGGGGCCTCCGGCTCAGCCGGCTCTGGGAACATTCCGGACTAAAACCCGCTGGAGCGGATCAGGGCTGCGGGATGGGATCGGGGGTGGAGGCACAGCCGCCTTTCTCCAGAGGAGAACCGAGGTGTGAAACGGCCCGGAGACGTCCGGCACCCACCCGGGGCCCGATCCCGGGCTGATCCCGCGGATCCCGGGTTGTTTCCCGAGGTGTTGGAGCATTCCCGGTGTTTCAGGGCCTCCAGGCCCCCCAGGAGCGCTCCCAGCCCGTGGGGAGCACCCCGGGATTGTTCTGTGCTCGGAAAGGGGCAGCAGAGAAGGGAGAGGAGATCCTGGGGGCTCCTCCCGGCTCCGGGGATGTGGGGCTGCGGGAAAACGGGGAGAAAAAACAGGGAAAACAAACAGGGAAAACAAACAGGGAAAACAGGGAAAACAAACAGGGAAAACAAACAGGGAAAACAGGGGAAACTGGGAAAACAAACAGGGAGAACAAACAGGGAAAACAGGAAAAACAACAGGGAAAACAGGGAAAAGAAACAGGGAAAACAGGGGAAACAAGGAAAACAGGGGAAACGGAGAACAAACAAGGGAAACAAACAGGGGAAACAGGGAAAACGGGAAACAGGAAAAACAAACAAGGATAACAGGGAAAACTGGGAAAATGGGGGAAACAGGGAAAACTGGGGAAACAGGAAAAACAAACAAGGATAACAGGGAAAACTGGGAAAATGGGGAAAACAGGAAAAACAAGCAGAGAAAACAAACAGTGAGGACAAACAGGGAAAACAAACAAGGATAACAGGGAAAATTGGGATAACAGGGAAAACAAACAGGGAAAACAAACAGGGAAAACAGGGAGAACAGGAAGAACAGGGAAAACAGGGAAAGCAGGCAGGGCTGGAGCTCAGGGTGGGATCCCAGTGAGCTTGGAATCCCCAGGGTGTCCCTGTCCCTGTCCCTGTCCCTGTCCCTGTCCCTGTCCCTGCTCCCGGCTGGAGCCACATCCCAGTGCAGGAGGGGCAGGGATTGGCGGATCCCAGTCCCAAACTGGAGCTGGGAATCCCCAGGGTGTCCCTGTCCCTGTCCCTGTCCCTGTCCCTGTCCCTGTCCCTGCTCCCGGCTGGAGCCGCATCCCAGTGCAGGAGGGGCAGGGATTGGCGGATCCCAGTCCCAAACTGGAGCCGGGTGTGAGCAGGAGCAGCCGGGCCCCGGAGCGGCCCCAGGATCCACAGGGACCAAACCCGCTGTGCCAGGATAAACACGGACTGGGAATTTTCCCCTCTGGTCCTTCCCTCCCTGACTGCCCAAGGGAGAGATTGGATCCCTGTAAATCCAGGGATTCTCCAGGATCGGATCTCCCATCCCTGCTGCCCTTCCCTGGAAATCCAGGGGATATCTGGGATCAGATCCCTGTAAATCCAGGGGTTATCCAGTACAAGATCTCCCACCCAATATTTTACCCTGGAGATCCGGGGGTTATCCAGGATTGGATCCCTGTAAATCCAGGGGATATCCAGGATCAAATCTTCCATCCCTGCTGCCTTTCCCTGGAAATCCAGGGGTTATCTGGGATCAGATCCCTGTAAATCCGGGGATTCTCTGGGATTGAATCCCTGTAAATCCAGGGGTTATCCGGTACAAGATCTCCCACCCAATACTTCACCCTGTAAATCCAGGAATTCTCTGGGATTGAATCCCTGCAAATCCAGGGGTTATCCAGTACAAGATCTCCCACCCAATACTTCACTCTGGAAATCCAGGGGTTATTCCGGATCAGATCTCCCATCCCAGCTGCCTTTCCCTGTAAATCCAAGGGTTCTCTGGAATCGGATCCCTGTAAATCCAGGGTTTCTCTGGAATCGGATCTCCCATCCCAGCTGCCTTTCCCTGTAAATCCAGGAGTTATTTGGGATCAGATCTTCCACCCAATACTTCACCCTGTAAATCCAGGAGTTTTCCAGGATGGGATCCCTGTAAATCCAGGGGATATCCGGGATCCGATCTCACACTCCTGATGCCAGCAGGCTCCCCGTGCCCAGCCCTCCCAGCCCCGTGGGAAGCGTTTGTGCTGCTCCACCAGGAATCCTTGTGGATTCCCCAGCAGGGCTGGAGCTGCTGGAAAGGGAAGGAAGCAAAACAGAAAATCCGGGGAAACCCCGGAGAAAGCGAGCAGAGCTTCTCTCCCCGCCGCCCCTTTGCTGTCGTCGTTCCTCCAGCCCGGATCCCGGCCGGTTTCCCTTTGCCTCCCAGTTTGGGGAGCACTGGTGGTGCTGCTCTCTGAGTGGGAGAGCCGGGAAAATCCTGGGTCCTTCCATCCTTCCCTCCTGTCCTTCTGTCCTTCCGTCCTTCCCTCTTTCCCTCTTTCCCTCCTTCTCTCCGTCCTTCCTTCTCTTCTTCTCTCCCTTCCTTCCTTCCTTCCTTCCTTCCTTCCTTCCTTCCTTCCTTCCTTCCTTCCTTCCTTCCTTCCTTCCTTCCTTCCTTCCTTCCTTCCTTCCTTCCTTCCTTCCTTCCTTCCTTCCTTCCTTCCTTCCTTCCTTCCCTCCTTCCTTCCCTCCTTCCTTCCCTCCTTCCTTCCCTCCTTCCTTCCCTCCTTCCTTCCCTCCTTCCTTCCCTCCTTCCTTCCCTCCTTCCTTCCCTCCTTCCTTCCCTCCTTCCTTCCCTCCTTCCTTCCCTCCTTCCTTCCTTCCTTCCTTCCTTCCTTCCTTCCTTCCTTCCTTCCTTCCTTCCCTCCTTCCTTCCCTCCTTCCTTCCCTCCTTCCTTCCTTCCTTCCTTCCTTCCTTCCTTCCTTCCTTCCTTCCTTCCTTCCTTCCTTCCTTCCTTCCTTCCTTCCTTCCTTCCTTCCTTCCTTCCTTCCTTCCTTCCTTCCTTCCTTCCTTCCTTCCTTCCTTCCTTCCTTCCTTCCTTCCTTCCTTCCTTCCTTCCTTCCTTCCTTCCTTCCTTCCTTCCCTCCATTCTGTCCCTCTTTCCCTCCTTCCCTCCATTCCTAGGAGTGCCTGCCTGGAGCAGAGGCTGGGCAAGGTTGAGAGGATAAAAGAGAGTTTTATTTTAAGAGATTAAAAGCGGACAGTTATTTGTTAGAGGCCTTCAGCAGACTCGCTCTGAGCTGTCAGAAGCCTCCCAGGCCGCACCCAAGCCGGACGACGGCCACGAGTTTTTCAGACCATTTCAGATTCGGTCCATTCACATATCAGGGTTTAATCCTCCAATTACCGCTTCAGGTAATGAAGTCATTTACCCCCATAACTCTTTTTTTTAATACTTTTGTATAAACAAAACCTCGCACTGTGAGGTTTCCTTGTGTTTCAGGCCCAGAGAGGAATTGGTTTTTTGCCCGAATAGAAAAACGGGAGCACAGCAGCTGGGGGAGTTTTAGAGTTCTACACTAAAGCAGCTCAGGATCCGGACAAACATTAACTCCGAATCCCTGGGGCATCACCCTCTCCTTCCCTCCCTCTCTCCCGGGCTGGACCCCGCGCCTGCCGCGGGCACGAGGCCATGAATATTGAAGTGTCGGAGGGGTTTTTATGGACTCCACAGATGTGCGGGGGGCTCGGGGCCGGCCCCACCACCTCGGGCCGCCTGAAAAGGACCAACAAAAGCCCCGGCGGAGGGGCGGAGGGGGCAGGGAGGCGAGGCACCGGGGAGGAGGGCGGGTGGAAAAGAAAAAACAACAAAAAAAAAAGTTGAAAGCGAAGAAAAGAGGGCCGGAGTTGATGGATATTCCATCTGTTTGTGCTCAGGGAATTCACAAAGGCTGCCGGGGACGCGGAGCCCTGCTCCCTCCCTCCCTCCCTCCCTCCCCGCACTCCCTGCCCGGTGTCGCCTCGGAATGTTCGGGATGGGATGGGTTTGGTCCCCTCGGGAAGGAGCGGAAAGGTTTGGGGGTTGGGATGAGCGTGGGGACAGGGCGGTGGGGCAGGCCCTTGGGATCGGACCCGTGGATACCCGTATTCCCGTGGGGAATGTCTGGGGTTGGATCAGCCCTGTGGATCCCGATATTCCCACAGGGAGACTCCGGGGCTGGATCTGGGATCAGATCAGACCCTTGTATCTCCACAGGGAGCTCTGGGATCAGATCAGACCTGTGGATCCCGTTACTCCCACAGGGAGCTCTGGGGCTGGATCTGGGATCAGATCAGACCCGTGGATCCCATTATTCCCACAGGGAGACTCCGGGGCTGGATCTGGGATCAGATCAGCCCCATGGATCCCGATATTCCCACAGGGAGACTCCGGGGCTGGATCTGGGATCAGATCAGACCCGTGGATCCCGATATTCCCACAGGGAGACTCCGGGGCTGGATCTGGGATCAGATCAGACCTGTGGATCCCGTTACTCCCACAGGGAGCTCTGGGGCTGGATCTGGGATCAGATCAGACCCGTGGATCCCATTATTCCCACAGGGAGACTCCGGGGCTGGATCTGGGATCAGATCAGCCCCATGGATCCCGATATTCCCACAGGGAGACTCCGGGGCTGGATCTGGGATCAGATCAGACCCGTGGATCCCGATATTCCCACAGGGAGACTCCGGGGCTGGATCTGGGATCAGATCAGACCTGTGGATCCCGATATTCCCACAGGGAGCTCTGGGGCTGGATCTGGGATCAGATCAGACCTGTGGATCCCGTTATTCCCATGTGGAGCACTGGGATCCAATCAGCCCCAAGGATCCTGTTATTCCCAGAGGGAACCTCTAGGATCCGATCTGGGATCAGATCAGCCCCATGGATCCCATTATTCCAATTGGGAATGTCTGGGATCAGATCAGCCCCGTGGATCCCGTTATTCCCACAGGGAGATTCCGGGGCTGGATCTGGGATCAGATCAGCCCCGTGGATCCCGTTATTCCCACAGGGAGCTCTGGGATCAGATCAGCCCCGTGGATCCCGTTATTCCAACTGGGAATGTCTGGGATCAGATCAGACTCGTGTATCCTGTTATTCCCACAGGGAGCTCTGGGATCAGATCAGCCCCGTGGATCCCGTTATTCCCACAGGGAACCTCTAGGATCCGATCTGGGATCAGATCAGCCCAGTGGATTCTGTTATTCTCACAGAGAGCTCTGGGGTTGGATCTGGATCCCGTTATTCCCACAGAGAGCTCTGGGATCAGATCAGCCCCATGGATCCCGTTATTCCCACTGGGAGATTCTGGGGTTGGATCTGGGATCAGATCAGCCCCATGGATCCTGTTATTCCCACAGGGAGACTCTGGGGTTGGATCTGGGATCAGATCAGCCCCGTGGATCCCGATATTCCCACAGGGAGCTCTGGGGTTGGATCTGGGATCAGATCAGCCCCATGGATCCCGCTATTCCCACAGGGAGACTCTGGGGTTGGATCTGGGATCAGATCAGCCCCATGGATCCCGTTATTCCCACAGGGAGACTCTGGGGCTGGATCTGGGATCAGATCAGCCCCGTGGATCCCGTTATTCCCACTGGGAGCTCTGGGGATTGATATGGGATCAGAGCAGCCCCACGGATCCCACAAGGAGGATGAGTTTTGGGCTCTTCCCAGAGTTTTCTCGGGCTCCACGCGTGGCTTTGGGTAGGGACGGAATTCCTGACTGCAGGAGGCTTTTCCCGGCCCTTCCTCCAGTTCCAGCCTCCTCCTGCTCCTTCCAAACCCCTCCAAAGGGCTCGTGCTTGTTGTTCCCAACCTGAACCGGCAGCTTTGCTCAGGAACGGGAGCTTGGGGATGAAATTCCCACATTTCCCCACGCTGGGATGAGCCCCGGGACAAGGCCGTTCCCTTGGTGTCGTCCTTCCCTGCACGGCTCCGGCCGCTCCAGAGGGGTTTGTTCCCTTTTCCCAGCTCCTGCTGAAGGTGCAGGACTCGGCACTGCCCCACACAAACCCTCCACGGCTCCCAAAAATTGCCCGGACGTTGGAATATCTCCCTTGGAGCGGCGGGAAGAGCTTCCACGCCGTGTCCTTGCTGCCATTCCCGGGATGAGGCCTCTGCCTGTTTCATTCCTGAAATTACGATTTCATTCCAACAGCAAGGAGATTTGGGCAGTCTCTGAGCTTTTCGTTGCGAGCTGCAGAGCGGTTCCTCTGGGAAAGGGATGAGGAAACGATGGAATCGCTCCTAAAAAACCCCAAATGCAGCGGGATGAGTGAGAGTCCTGTAACCAACACACTTCTCTCCTGGTTTTCCTTTTTCAGTTTTCCCTTGTCTCTTTGGTTTTCCCATTTCCCTTTGGTTTTCCCTTTTTGATTTTCCCTTTTCTCTTTGATTTTCCCTTTTCTCTTCTGTCTTCCCTTTTCAATTTTCCCTTTTCTCTTCAATTTTCCCTTTTCTCTTCAGTTTTCCCTTTTCACTTTGATTTTCCCTTCTCCCTTCAGTTTTCCCTTTTCTGTTCAGTTTCCCCTTTTCTCTTTGATTTTCCCTTTTCTGTTCAGTCTTCCCTTTTCAATTTTCCCTTTTCCCTTCAGTTTTCCCTTTTCTCTTTGGTTTTCCTTTTTCTCTTCAGTTTTCCCTTTTCCCTTCAGTTTTCCCTTTTCTCTTCAGTTTTCTCTTTTTCCTTCAGTTTTCTCTTTTCAATTTTCCCTTTTCAGTTTTCCCTTTTCTCTTCAATTTTCCCTTTTCCATTTTCCCTTTTCTCTTCAATTTTCCCTTTTCCCTTCAGTTTTCCCTTTTCTCTTCAGTTTTCCCTTTTCTCTTTGGTTTTCCCTTTTCCCTTCAGTTTTCCCTTTTTCCTTCAATTTTCCCTTTTCTCTTTGGTTTTCCCTTTTCTCTTCAGTTTTCCCTTTTCTCTTTGATTTTCCCTTTTCTCTTCAGTCTTCCCTTTTCAATTTTCCCTTTTCTCTTCAGTTTTCCCTTTTCTCTTCAGTTTTCCCTTTTCTCTTCGGTTTTCCCTTTTCCCTTCAGTTTTCCCTTTTCTCTTTGGTTTTCCCTTTTCTCTTCAGTTTTCCCTTTTTCCTTCAGTTTTCCCTTTTCTCTTTGGTTTTCTCTTTTCCCTTTTCCCTTCGGTTTTCCCTTTTCTCTTCAGTTTTCCCTTTTCAATTTTCCCTTTTCGGTTTTCCCTTTTCTCTTCAGTTTTCCCTTTTCAATTTTCCCTTTTCTCTTCGGTTTTCCCTTTTCTCTTCACTTTTCCCTTTTCGGTCTCCCCCATTCTCTGCCTTGTCCTGCTGGCAGGTTTTCCCCTCTGTTCACTCCCGGCTCTGCTTTTCCCGTTGATCTTTCCCGGGATGAGATCCTGGAGGATCTGCCTGCCGGTCACCCCGCTGCTTCCCCTCCCTCATCCTTCCCGCCCAGGAAGGCGCTGCTGGAAATTTCTGCACCTTCCCCTCTGCAGGCCGCCCGTGCCGAGCACGGGTAAAACACCTCCAGGTCATTCCTGCGGCAAAAAAATCCCTGGAAATTCGGGTTTCCCGCTGCTCCCAGCCGTCGCTCACACAGGGATGCGCTGGAAAAAACAAAGGGTTTGAGTTTGGGATGAATCCCCAGCCTGGGATTCTCCATAGCTTCGGAAAAACAGCGGCACGGGAGCTCCGGGGAGAATGTGGGAACGGATTATCCGGGATATTCCAGCTGTTTGGGAATGGGAATGGGAACGGGAACGACCTGTGGCGCTGCCAGAGCGGCAGGTGAGGGAGCTGCCGGCGGGGTGTGCTGGATGTGCCCCGGAGCCCATCCCAGCTGGAAAACATTCCCTGTCCTTCCCTGCCTGACAGCAGCAGCTGCTCCGGCTGGGAGCAGCTGGTCCGCGGCATTCCCTGGGAGTTTTCCTGCTCCCTCGGTTCCAGCTTTGAGGTCGGGCTCTTGGAGCCGGGCACTTGGCACCGGGAGTTTGTTCCCAGCCCTTGCCGGCCCCCGGGGTCACCGGGGGTGGGCGGGTGACCCCCGCCGGCCCTGGCACGGCTGGAAAACAGGGATAACGCCTGGCTGGAGCCGGTGGGAAGCTTGGGAATGGAAAGGTTTATTGGTGTTGGTTATCCCGGCCTGGAATTCTCACCCTGGAATCAGCGCCTCGGTGGGGACAGAGGGTGAGAACGCCTCGTCCTCTCCCAGAACTTGATGGAGGAATCCGGGATCCTTTAGCGGGAGCTGGGGATGGAAGTTTGGGAGGTTTTCCCTTCCCAGGTGAGGCGAGGGAGGTGGGATTTGGCACAGATCCTTCCCCGGGCGGTTTCCTCCCGGATCCCGGGAGCTGGTTAGCGACGGAGCGGCTCCGGTGAGGAGCTCCAGGGAATTCGCTGGAGCTCTCCAGATGTGCCCGTGCTCCTCCCAGCCCCAGATGTGCAGGCTCCTACCTGCCCCGCATCATCTGGGGCCCAGATGTGCAGCCCTGCCGACCTCAAGCACAGATGTTCCTCCTCCTGGAGACCCCGGACCTTCCCTGGAAGCGGGCAAATCCCAAAAATCTCGCTTAGAAGCAAATTCTGGCCGTGCGCGGGGGAACTTTGACATTTTTTTAGGGTTTAATTTTTATTTTTTTTTAAGGTTCTTTAAAATGTGGGGTTGCCCCTCCGGAGCCATCAGGAAAATTCTCACTGGTTTTGTGGGGGGGAAAAAAAATCTCACTGATTTTGCAGGAGAAGTCCAGAAATCAAAGGGTTTGGATCTCAAAGCTGCACACGTTTAAGGCATTACGGAGCCCAAAGGAGGGAAAACCTCTCCCAGGGATGTTTTTTTTCCCCCAAAAAGCAGCCCCTGGAGCAGAGCTCCCCTGGCTCCAGCACCTTCTCCGAGGTCCCACACCGCGTCCTCCCCACGGGCCCCGGGACATGAAAGGAATTTTGTTTGGAATGCAGAGGCTTTTTGTGGCGCTCTGGGTACAAACGAGGCGGCTCCGGGGGGGATCTGAGCCCCCTCCCACCCCCCGAATTCCCCGGCAGCTGTCGGGAGCCACAGCTGCAGCTCCCAGCGCTGCCAAGAAGAAAAGCGGATTTTTGGGTGATGATAATATAGGAGCCGAACAAAAAAAAAAATCCGGAGGGAGGAAAAAAACCAAAAAAAAAACCACCCCAGGCTGGAAAACACGGTGAGAGGACTTCAGGGAACTTTATGGTCAAGCTGGGCTTACGTAAGCCCTTCTTTAATCCTAAATTAGCGAAGGTTGGCCCGAAAGAACAACGACTTCGCTGTGAGCACGATTTGGTTCTGGCTCTCAGCGAGGCTGGGTGGTTCCTGTGGAAAACAACAGCCAGGCTCGGGAAGGGGGAAAATCAATTAATCCAGTGAATCCCCTGTTTTCTTGGGAAAGAAGGAAAAGGTGGCAGGGCCGGAGCTGTGCCCGGCTCAGAGGTTTCCCGTGTCCCGTTTTCCCTTCTCTGCCGGCCTGGACCGGGGACACATTTTGGGGGCTGAGACCCTCCAAAATCCCCCCAAAACTCCCCCATGGAACACCTCTGGAACCTGGGATTGCTCCAGGAGGGAGAATGTTGGAGTTCCAGCTCCTCCAAAAGCTGCTGAGGAATATCTGTGTGGAATATCCGTGTGGAATATCCAACCAAAACCACGGAGCACAACCGGGTTTGATTATTCCAGCTGTGCTCCTTTGGGTCCAGGACAGCCCCAGGAAGCCACACCTGGCACTGGGATCAGGGCAGGGAGAAGGGAAAGGGGAAAAATCCAGGGAAAGTCGTGGTGGAGGAATAAGTGACTGATTAAACTTTGGGAAAGGACTGGACAGAGTCTGAATTCCGCAGGAAATTTGGGAGTTGAGGAGCTGAGCTCTCTCCCTGAAACCGAGGTTTTTCCCATCTGTAAAAATTCCCAAGTGTTCCTTTGTTTTTGTTTTTGTTTTTGTTTTTGTTTTTGTTTTTGTTTTGTTTTTTGCCTCCCTAAATTTTAAGAACTGAAATCTTCAACTCTTAAACTTGGATAAAACACGGGAGAAAATTGTGCAGCGCGAGTCTGACGCCATCATTTGCCGACAACATTTCAGTTCCTGCCCTTCTCGGGGCGAAATGTGCAACCCTGAAACGGGAATTTCCAACGAGAAATGGAAATTCCTTGAACCGGGCCGAGCGCCGAGAAGTTCTTTTCTCTGTAATCATTTGGATCGGGGGCCGCGAGCTCCCAGTTTTGATTTCCCGAGGTTTTCTTTGCAATGTTGGGGGGAAAATGATGGTGGGAAGTGCCGTGAACAGCACAAAACCAGCGGATGTTTTGTCCACGGGCAGAGCTTCTCCTGGTGGGGCCCGGAGAAACCGGGAATTCCTCATCCTTGGAAGTGTCCAAGGCCGGGTTGGACAGGGTTTGGAGCAACCTTGGATAGTGGAAAGCGTTCCCGCCGTGGAAGGGGTGGAATGGGATGAGGTTTAAGGTCTCTCTCAGCCCGAACCAGTCTGGGATTCCGGGATTCCCATGGCTGAGAAGAAAGCCGGAATTGAGATATTGGGAAGAAATTTTCTTAGATATTGGGAAGAAATTCCTGCCTGGGAGGGTGGGGAGGCCCTGGCATGGATTTCCCAGAGAAGCCGTGGCTGCCCCTGGATCCCTGGAAGTGCCCCAGGGTAGCGGGAAGCGTCCACGTCCAAGGCAGGGGGTGGCACTGGACGAACCCTGCGGCCTTTCCAACCCGAACCGGAATATTCACGATTCCAAACTTTATTTCACCGGCCTCGCCGCGCTCTTTAACCCTGCCGATATTTCTTCCCCGTGGGGCTGATCTCCCATTCCTCCGTGTCCACAGGGAACCGCCTGGACGAGGGCTCGGACGTGGAGTCGGAGCCGGACCTGCCGCTGAAGCGGAAGCAGCGCCGGAGCCGCACCACGTTCACGGCGGAGCAGCTGGAGGAGCTGGAGAAAGCTTTTGAGAGGACACACTACCCCGACATCTACACCCGCGAGGAGCTGGCGCAGCGCACCAAGCTCACCGAGGCCCGCGTGCAGGTAAGGCCCGGCCTAACCGCGTGCGGCCCAGCCTAACCGCGCATGTTCCTCGGATTATTCCTGTGCAATCCAGTTTAACCCTGCACGTTCTGGCCTAACCCCGTGCAGCTCAGCCTAACCCTGCACTCCCTGGACTGACCCTGTGCAATCCAGTTTAACCCTGCACATTCCGGCCTAACTCCACGGTCCCTGGACTAACCCTGTGCAATCCAGCTTAACCCTGCACGTTCTGGCCTAACCCCGTGCAGCTCAGCCTAACCCCGCGCTCCCTGGACTGACCCTGTGCACCCTGGCTTAACCCTGCACATTCTGGCCTAACTCTGCACTCCCCAGACTAATCCTGTGCACTTCATCTTAACCCTGCACATTCTGGCCTAACTCTGCGCTCCCCAGACTAATCCTGTGCACCCCGGCTTAACCCTGCACATTCTGGCCTAACTCTGCACTCCCCAGACTAATCCTGTGCACTTCATCTTAACCCTGCACATTCTGGCCTAACTGCACGCAGTTCAGCCTAACCCTGTTCTCCTTGGCCTAACCCTGTGTATCCCAGCCTAACCCCGCTCTCCCTGGCCTAACCCTGTGTATCCCAGCCTAACCCCCCTCTCCCTGGCCTAACCCTGCACAGCCCAGCCTAACCCCTCACAGCCCAGCCTAACCCCGCTCTCCCTGGCCTAACCCCGCTCTCCCCGGCCTAATCCTGCACAGCCCAGCCTAACCCCACTCTCCCTGGCCTAACCTCGTTCTCCCTGGCTTAACCCCACATAGTCCAGCCTAACCCTGCTCTCCCTGGCCTAACCCTGTGTATCCCAGCCTAACCCTGCACAGCCAAGCCTAAACCCGCACAGCCCAGCCTAACCCCGCTCTCCCTGGCCTAACCCTGCACAGCCCAGCCTAACCCCTCACAGCCCAGCCTAACCCCACTCTCCCCGGCCTAACCTCGCTCTCCCCGGCCTAACCCCACACAGCCCAGCCTAACCCCACACAGCCCAGTCTAACCCTGTGTATCCCAGCCTAACCCCACTCTCCCTGGCCTAACTCCACTCTCCCTGGCCTAACCCTGCTCTCCTTGGCCTAACCCTGTGTATCCCAGCCTAACCCCACACAGCCCAGCCTAACCCTGTGTATCCCAGCCTAACCCCACACAGCCCAGCCTAACCCTGTGTATCCCAGCCTAACCCTGCTCTCCCTGGCCTAACCCTGCTCTCCCTGGCCTAACCCCGCACAGCCCAGCCTATTCCCGCTCTCCCAGCCCAGAACACGGCCGCTCCTTCGCTGCCTCTCCATAACAGAGGAAAACCTCTGCAGCGGGTTCCAATCAAATCAAAAGCAGATCTTTACTGGAAGCGTCCAGCCGGGCCCGGGAGCGCGCGGCCGTGGGGTTCCTGCAATTTGACGAGGGTGATTAATTAGGATTTCTGGCGGGTAGAGCCGAGAGGGTGCTCAGTTCTCCCGGGAACTCACCCCACGTCAGCCCCAAGGGCTTCTTGGCCCCGTTTTATTCTCAGGTTGTGGCTAGAAAACTGAATGTTCTTCTCCTTGGGAAATACGGCTCAGCAGCGTTTCGGGGACGCGTTAGGAGGTTAATTAATGATCTAAAACTTGGCGAAAGCGTAGGGAAAACCACCAGGAGCTGCGTAGCTCTGGGTCGGCGCCCTATGGGATGTAGGGGAAAAAGCAAAGACCTTTTGGGAACACCTCCCCTTGGAGAGGAGCTGGGAACAGGCAGCTCCAAGGTGGGAGCCGAGGCGGGTCAGACCCTCCCGGGCTCCCATGGGTGCCGTCCAACTCGCCCGCATTCCCACGGATTTGGAGAGGCCCTCTGGATCCAGCAGTGCCAGCTGCAGGGTTTGCATCCCCGCGGGGACCAGGAGACAAAGTTTGGCGTCTTCTCTCGGAGGCCGTCCCTCCCTTTGCCCGGGAGGACGCAGCGTGTGTTTATTCCCACCTGGAGCAATTCCACGTTTCCCGGCCTGGCCCCCGGCGGAGCAGATCGGATTTTGCGAAGCTCGCAAGCTCCGTTTGTGTGAATTTTCAGACAAGTTTTGGGGTTTTGGGGATTTTTTTCCCGTGTTTATTCCCGCCTGGAGCAATCCCACGTTTCCCGGCCTGGCCCCCGGCGGAGCAGATCGGATTTTGCGGAGCTCGCAAGCTCCGTTTGTGTGAATTTTCAGACAAGTTTTGGGGTTTTGGGGATTTTTTTCCCCCCTTGGATCTCCAGAGAGCACGACAAGGGCTGGGAGGGGAGGGAGGAGCGGGAAGGGAGGGTTTGGAGCCGGGAATTCTGACAGGGACGCGATTAATGGCCCTGGAGGGAGCTGTGCACAGAGCCCCTTATGTGTCCCACATAAAGGCCGTGCAAACAGCACCGGGATCCGCTGTCCCGGGATAATGGAACCCCTCGGGAAAGGCTGGGAAGGGGCAGGGATTGGGGATCGGCAGGGTTACAGCAGGGAAATGGAGACCCCCGCAGTCCGTGCTCCCAGCTGGAATCCCGGGCTCTCTCCTGCCGGAGAAACGCTCCTGGAATGAGTTTTTTCCAAAGGAAAGCAGGCCGGGTTTGCCTGAGGGTGTCGGGATGAGGACGTGCTCAGCCAGGAGCGTTTTCTCCTCCGGTGTCTGGGAATGGGGACGTTGAGGACGTTTCCCAAAGAATTGTCCAGCACTGCAGCAGGTCCTGTCACCTCCCTCTGTCTTCCTCCTGGAAAAATCCTGGATTTTCCTGGAGTTCTCACCTTCCTCCAGCTTCCTCCTGGGAAACCCCTGGATTTTCCTGGAGCTGTCACCTCCCTCCAGCTTCCTCCTGGAAAAATTCTGGATTTTCCTGGAGCTGTCAACTCCCTCTCTCTTCCTCCTGGAAAAATTCTGGATTTTCCTGGAGCTGTCAACTCCCTCTGTCTTCCTCCTGGAAAACCCTGGATTTTCCTGGAGTTCTCACCTTCCTCCAGCTTCCTCCTGGAAACCCCTGGATTTTCCTGGAGCTGTCACCTCTCTCCAGCTTCCTCCGAGGAAAATCCTGGATTTCCTGGAGCCATCATCCCTCTAGACTTGGCTGTGGGGACTGGAAAAGGAAATCCAGCAAAACTCGGGCAGGTCTGGCTTTGTTCTCATCCCAGGGAGTTCGGAAGAGTTGATTTGGTGTCCGTGTGGGATCGGGGATGTTCGGATCCTGGGAAAGCGGCTCATTAAGGGAACGGGGAGGTCGGAATGTGCGAATTCCCCCAGTTTTCCTTCGCATGTTTTGCCCTCACCGCTCTCCCTCGTGCAGGTGGGCACACGCTGTGGAGCAGGGGGTAGAAACTGGATATTCCTGCAGTAAATAACAGGGAAAAACACGGAATTTCAAGGGAGAGTGGAGTTTAGGGATATAAAATGGATGTTCCCATGGTAAATAACAGGGAAAAATGTGGAATTTCGAGGGAGAGCAGAGTTTAGGGAGATAAAATGGATGTTCCTGCGGTAAATAATGGGAAAAACCACGGAATTTCGAGGGAGAGTGGAGTTTAGGGAGATAAAATGGATGTTCCTGCGGTAAATAACGCGGAAAAACATGAAATTTCGAGGGAGAGTTCAGGGATATAAAATTGATGTTCCCATGGTAAATAACAGGGAAAAATGTGGAATTTCAAGGGAGAGCGGAGTTTAGGGAGATAAAATAGATGTTCCCTCTGTAGATAATGGGGAAAACCACGGAATTTCGAGGGAGAGCGGAGTTTAGGGAACACCACGGGACGGAGTGAGGGCTGCGCGAGGGGCGCTGAGGAGGAAGGCAAGAACCCCAAAATTCCAGGGAGAGCGCAAGGATCCTTTTCCAAGGATCTGGGAGAAAGGAGGGAGGGAAGACAAACCAAACAAATTAATTAACGAATTAATTTAAAAAATCTGCTTTTCCCTCGCCCCAAGCTGGGCTCTCCCAAGCCCTCGGCGAGGGGGCTGCTGCCAGGGCTGTGCAGCAGCTGCTCTCCGGCCGCATTCCTGCTGCCTTTCTCATTCCTGCAGCCTGGCACGGGCGGCTCCTTCCCACCACTTGGGAGGCTGCCGGCCCCTGGCAGATTTTCTGGATATCAGGGCGGATCTTCCCCTGGCTCTCGGGACCAGCAAGCGCCGCTCAGCCGAGAGCTGGCGACAAGAAAAATAATAATAATAATAATAAAAAAATATCCCCGCACACACATAAATCCACACGGACGCATCCAGCAGGGAATCTTCTCCCACCTCGGGGGATCTCTGATGTCCTGACTGAGTTTTTAAGCCAAGAGTTGAGTTTTGGGTTAAAAATGGCTCCAAAGCAGCAGGGCCAGCTCGGAGCAGGGGTTCCGGGGGTGTTTACGAGGCAGGGAGGGACAGGACAAGTGAGAATGTCTCTGAACTGACAGATGGGATTAGATGGGATATCGGGAGGAATTCCTCCCTGTGAGGGTGGGGAGAGCCCGGCACAGCGTTCCCAGAGAAGCTGTGGCTGCCCCTGGATCCCTGGCAGTGCCCAAGGCCGGGTTGGAGCACCCTGGGACAGGGGGAGGTGTCCCTGCCATGGCAGGGGGGCACTGGGTGGGCTTTGAGGTCCCTCCAACCCAAACCACCCCGGGATTCCATGCCTGATTCATTCCATGATTCATTCCCTGGTTCATTCCCAGATTCCATGAAGGGCCTCACCAACATCTGCCCGTCCTCCTCATCCCCGGGCTCCACGTGTGGGGTGGGGGCAGCGGCGAGGGGGGGTTGGTGACCCCAGAGAGGCACCGGAGAGCAGCTGCCCCACATCTGGTGCTCATTCCACTCATCCCCTGGATCGCAGCTCAGGGCTGGCTTTCCTCCTGCACCCAATCCCTGTTCCTATCCCTACAGCCTGTTCCTGCATCCAATACCTGCTCCTGTACCCAATTCCTATTCCTATTCCTATTCCTATTCCTATTCCTATTCCTATTCCTATTCCTATTCCTTCATTCAATTCCTGTTCCTGTTCCCATTCTTATACCTGTTCCTATTCCTGTTCCTGCATCAAATTCCTGTTCCTATCCCTATTCCAGCATCTTATTCATGTTACTATTCCTGTTCCTATTCCTGTTGCTATCCCTAGTCCTGCATCCTATTCCTATTCCTATTCCTATTCCTATTCCTATTCCTATTCCTATTCCTATTCCTATTCCTATTCCTCCATCCAATTCCTATTCCTGTTCTTATTCCTACATCCTCTTCCTATTCCTGCATGGAATTCCTGTTCCTATCCCTATCCCTACCCCTATCCCTATTCCTGTATCATATTCCCTATCCCTGACCCTGTCCCTATCCCTCTCCCCATCCCCATCCCTATCCCTGTAACCCCACTCTGGCTCTCCCAGGACAACCCCAGCGGGTTTTTATCCATCTCTCCGTGCTCCTCTCTCGGTTTCTCCCAATGGAAGTCGAGCTCCCGCTCCCGGGGCTCATTCCCGGCTGTGGGAAGCGGTGCCCGTGCCCGGGGCTCGTGCCCGGGGCTCGTTCCCGGCTGTGGGAAGCGGTGCCCAGGGATCTCTCCCGGCTGAGGGAAGCGGTGCCCGTTCCCGGGGATCTCTCCCGGCTGTGGGAAGCGGTGCCCGTTCCCGGGGCTCGTTCCCGGGGCTCGTTCCCGGTTGTGGGAAGCGGTGCCTGGGGATCTCTCCCGGCTGTGGGAAGCGGTGCCCGTGCCCGGGGCTCATTCCCGGCTGTGGGAAGTGGTGCCCGCTCCCGGGGCTCGTTCCCGGCTGTGGGAAGCGGTGCCCGCTCCCGGTGCCCGTGCCCGGGGATCTCTCCCGGCTCTGGGAAGCGGTGCCCGGGGCTCGTTCCCGGCTGTGGGAAGCGGTGCCCGGGGATCATTCCCGGCTGTGGGAAGCGGTGCCCGCTCCCGGTGCCCGCTCCCGGGGCTCGTTCCCGGGGCTCGTTCCCGGCTGTGGGAAGCGGTGCCCGGGGATCTCTCCCGGCTGTGGGAAGCGGTGCCCGTTCCCGGGGCTCATTCCCGGCTGTGGGAAGCGGTGCCCGGGGATCATTCCCGGCTGTGGGAAGCGGTGCCCGCTCCCGGTGCCCGCTCCCGGGGCTCGTTCCCGGGGCTCATTCCCGGCTGTGGGAAGCGGTGCCCGTTCCCGGGGATCTCTCCCGGCTATGGGAAGCGGTGCCCGAGGATCTCTCCCGGCTGAGGGAAGCGGTGCCCGTGCCCGGGGCTCGTTCCCAGGGCTCGTTCCCGGCTATGGGAAGCGGTGCCCGGGGATCTCTCCCGGCTGAGGGAAGCGGTGCCCGTTCCCGGGGCTCGTTCCCGGGGATCTCTCCCGGCTGTGGGAAGCGGTGCCCGTGCCCGGGGCTCGTTCCCAGGGCTCGTTCCCGGCTGTGGGAAGCGGTGCCCGGGGATCTCTCCCGGCTGTGGGAAGCGGTGCCCGCAGCTGTCGGGATAACTGGAATTTTGACGCGTTGACAGCTCATAAACCCCACGGGCTGGACAAGCAGACGCTCCGGGGGGAGCCGCTCCCGGCTCCGGTTTCCCGGCGGATCCCGGGAGGCTGAGCCGGGTTTTTGGCCGGGTCACGGCGGCGTTCGGGGGTTTGGGGTGAGGATTCCGGCTCAGGCTTCCAGAGGGATGAGGTGTTAACAGGTTAATCCCAGGCTGAGCGGAGCCGGGGATGAGCCCGCCAGGATTTCCGAGGGATTGGGGCGGCGGTGGTCAGCCAGTGGAAATTCCAGGGATTTGTCCTTGTGCCAGGCGATGTCCTGACTCACTCCAGGCTGAGCTGGAGGAATTCTCGCCCATCTGTGAGCTCCCCTCCCCACCCTCCCAGAAAACAACCCGTGAATGTCCCGGGCGTTAGGGAATTAACAGGAATTTGCTCTGTTAATTTAGTGAGAGCTTTGATTTTGATCTTGGATGTTTTCTGGGATTTTTCGCCCGTGTTTTTTTTTTTTGTAATTATCTCGCGGATGATAGTTTTGATGTGGGGAAAAAAAACCTCACAACAACCCAGACTCTTAAAAGGGATTCTGTGACAGCTTTGAAGCTTTTTCTCCCTGGCATTCCTGGTGCATTTTTTCCCAGAACAATCCATTTCCCATGAACAATGGGGAATTTGTCTGTGGGGCAGGAGAATCCTTTTGCCAGGAGATCCTTCTGTAGGTGTAGAAATGACCTCTCCGAGCAGCGCTGGCGTCACAAAAGCCACCAGGGCCGGCAGCCGTGGGGCTGGCGAGCCGGAATTAATCCCTGTCCTGGACAATCCCCGTTGTGGACTGGTTTTCCCAAAGCTGCTCCATTTTTAGGGCAGGTTACCAGCAACCCTCGCTGCTCCTTTCTGTTATTCCACCAGCAGGAAGAAACGGAAAGCGAAACAAAACTGTCCAAATCATCCCCTTTTCCACCTGGGAATTTCTCCACTTGTGGAATGTTTTCCACAAATATTCCCCGGTGCGGAGGTTCTTTTTGTTCCCGGTGCTGTGACTGAGCCAGGGGTTGGAGGCTCCGAAATTTTACATCCGAAAATCAGGCGAGATTTCTCCCCAAAAAATCCCCAGAGGGGTTTTTGGCTCCTGAGCGTCACCTGGGAGTGACTCAGGTGGGCACCAGCGGGTTTGGGATCCTGGTAGGAGCAGGTTTGGGATCCTGGTTCTTCCTGGGGATTCCTGGCAGGAGCAGGTTTGGGATCCTGGCTGCTCCTGGGAGACTCCTGGCACCAGAGCAGGTTTGGGATCCTGGTATTTCCTGGGGCATTCCTGGCAGGAGTAGGTTTAGGATCCTGGTACTTCCTGGGGGATTCATGGCAGGAGCAGGTTTGGGATCCTGGCTCCTCCTGGGGATTCCTGGCACCAGAGCAGGTTTGGGATCCTGGCTCCTCCTGAGGGATTCCTGGCAGGAGCAGCTTTGGGATCCTGGCTCCTCCTGGGGGATTCCTGGCACCAGAGCAGGTTTGGGATCCTGGCTGCTCCTGGGGCATTCCTGGCACCAGCAGGTTTGGGATTCCTGGCAGGAGCAGCTTTGGGATCCTGGCTCCTCCTGGGGCATTCCTGGCACCAGAGCAGGTTTGGGACCCTGGCTCCTCCTGGGGCATTCCTGGCACCAGAGCACGTTTGGGATCCTGGCTCCTCCTGAGGGATACCTGGCAGGAGCAGCTTTGGGATCTTGGCTCCTCCTGGGGCATTCCTGGCAGGAGTAGGTTTAGGATCCTGTCTCCTCCTGGGGATTCCTGGCACCAGAGCAGGTTTGGGATCCTGGTACTTCCTGAGGGATTCATGGCAGGAGCAGGTTTGTGATCCTGGCTCCTCCTGGGGCATTCCTGGCACCAGAGCAGGTTTGGGATCCTGGCTCCTCCTGGGGATTCCTGGCAGGAGCAGGTTTGGGATCTTGGCTCCTCCTGGGGCATTCCTGGCACCAGAGCAGGTTTGGGATCCTGGCTCCTCCTGGGGATTCCTGGCAGGAGCAGGTTTAGGATCCTGTCTCCTCCTGGGGCATTCCTGGCACCAGCAAGTTTGGGATCCTGGTACTTCCTGGGGGATTCATGGCAGGAGCAGGTTTGTGATCCTGGCTCCTCCTGGGGCATTCCTGGCAGGAGCAGCTTTGGGATCCTGGCTCCTCCTGGGGATTCCTGGCACCAGAGCAGGTTTGGGATCCTGGCTCCTCCTGGGGGATTCCTGGCACCAGAGCAGGTTTGGGATCCTGGCTCCTCCTGGGGCATTCCTGGCACCAGCAGGTTTGGGATCCTGGCTCCTCCTGGGGGATTCCTGGCACCAGAGCAGGTTTGGGATCCTGGCTCCTCCTGGGGGATTCCTGGCACCAGAGCAGGTTTGGGATCCTGGCTCCTCCTGGGGGATTCCTGGCACCAGAGCAGCTTTGTGATCCTGGCTCCTCCTGGGGCATTCCTGGCAGGAGCAGGTTTGGGATCCTGGCTCTTCCTGGGGATTTCTGGGAATGCCAGAGGTGGCCTCACTGGGATGCCGGATTTGATGCCAATCCATGCATTCCCTGCCCCGAGAAACTCTAATTTCAACCCCAAATTAAAGCGGAGCCACGAGCCGGGGCTTTACGTCCTTCTCTCGATGGATCCCCGGCGAGGAAACACCTCTGGCATTCCATAAAAAGGCTTGGAGCAGTTCTGGAACCCGGGAACATTCCACAGAAAAGTGCGTTTCCAGAGAAGTTTCCCAGCTGCGGGGAATGAACGGCCTCACTTTGCACAGGGCTGCAGCACCTCGGCCCCACAAAAAACCCCAAAAACAACCCATTCCCTGAGAAATTCCCTTTTCCACGGGAATGATCTGCAAGATCCAGCAGGAAATCTTTCTCCACCCGAACTTCAGGCAAGCCAGGGAGGAGCTCCTTGAATTCCAAGCCCCAGCATCTGGAGAGGAGGGCTGGAGAGGGATTTTGTGAAGGGTGCTAGGGCAGGGGAATGGGCTGGAGCTGAAGGAGGGAAGGTTTCGGTGGGATTTTAGGAGGTTCTGAGGTGGGGAGGCCCTGGGAGAGCAGCTGGGGCTGCCCCTGGATCCCTGGAAGTGCCCAAAGCCAGGCTGGAGTGCCCTGGGATAGTGAAGGTGTCAAAGCTGGAATGGGATCAGCTTTAGGGTCTTTAGGGCCAGCTTGGGGCGTGTGGGGCAGGGAGTCCATGACCCAAAGGGAGAATTCCACAGCAGGAATCGCACCCTGGAACCCAATTCCCACTCCTTTGAGCCCATCCCGTGGATGGAGTGACCCAAGACCCCTGGATTTTGGATAAAATCACAGATTTTGTGGCGGGGTGAGAGACCTGGGGCTGTTTGTCCTGTCCTGCCTCCCCTTGGGGCCGGCAGAGCTCCCAGCCCCTGGTGCCCCGTTCCAGGTGGGGATGGTTGGGTTTCCCTGCGGGGGCCGAAGCCGTAGAGGAGCCCCAGGTCCTGGCAGATGTTTGTCGGTGTCACTCGCCTGCCCCAGACCAAACCCAGCTGGGCTGCACGCTTTTATGGCAGCAGGGTCGGTCCCATTGGCCCCAAAACAAACAGAGCCTCACAGGGTTTTTAGGAGCAGGAATTTTACCTCAAAATTTCCATCCTAACCCGGGCAGGGACCAAAATCTCTGTGCTCCCAATCCCGAACCGCTGGTTCCAGCCCAGAGGCCCAAACAGGACCTCACGGGGTTTTTAGGAACAGGAATTTTACCCCAAAATTTCTGTCCCAACCAGGGCAGGGACCGAAATCTTTGTTCTCCCAATCCCAAATCTCTGGTTCCAGCCCAGAGGCCCAAACAGGGACTCACGGGGTTTTTAGGAGCAGAAATTTTACCTCAAATTTCCATCCTAGCTGGGGCAGCGACGAAAATCTTGGTGCTCCCAATCCTAAAACTCTGGTTCCAACCCAGATGCCCAAACGGGGTCTCATGGGGTTTTATGAGCAGGAATTTTACCCCAAAATATCCATCTTAACCAGGGCAGGGACCAAAATCTCTGTGCTCCCAATCCCAAATCTCTGGTTCCAACCCAGATGCCCAAACAGGGCCTCACAGGTTTTTTAGAAGAAATTTTACCCCAAAACTTCCATCCTAACCAGGGCAGGGACCGAAATCTTTGTTCTCCCAATCCCAAACCTCTGGTTCCAGCCCAGAGGCCCAAACGATGCCTCATGGGGCTTTTAGGAGCAGAAATTTTACCTCAAAATTTCCATCCTAACCCGGGCAGGGACCAAAATCTTGGTGCTCCCAATCCCAAATCTCTGGTTCCAGCCCAGAGGCCCAAACAGGGCCTCACAGGGCTTTTAGAAGAAATTTTACCCCAAAACTTCCATCCTAACCAGGGCAGGGACCAAAATCTTTGTGCTCCCAATCCCAAATCTCTGGTTCCAGCCCGGAGGCCCAAACAGGACCTCACGGGGTTTTTAGGAACAGGAATTTTACCCCAAAATTTCCATCCTAACCAGGGCAGGGACCAAAATCTTGGTGCTCCCAATCCCAAATCTCTGGTTCCAGCCCAGATGCCCAAACGGGGCCTCACAGGGCTTTTAGAAGAAATTTTACCCCAAAATTTCTATCCTAGCCCAGGCAGGGACCAAAATCTTGGTGCTCCAAGTCCCAAATCTCTGGTTCCAACCCAGATGCCCAAACGGGGCCTCACAGGGCTTTTAGAAGAAATTTTACCCCAACACTTCCATCCTAACCAGGGCAGGGACCAAAATCTCTGTGCTCCCAATCCCAAACCTCTGGTTCCAGCCCAGTAAAGCCCAGTAAAGGTGCAGTGGCCAAGGCTCCAACACTCCCTGGGACACGAATCCAGTTCCTGTGGGGAATGTTGACAGCGGCCAGGAGGAGGCTTCGCTGTGCCAGGGTGTTTTAATCTTGGAGCCACTGAAGCTTTTCCTGAAAGCTTTTTTTCTTGGCAGAGGGAATCTCGGCGGCAGGGCTGGAGGTGCTGCTAACGCCAGGAAATCTGCCCCCGACACCCCCTGCACCTCCCCGGGGTGCCAGCATCAAAGCCGGCCCCGAAATGTTCCAGTGCGGCTCTTAAACCTGTGAGGTTTGGCTGCCAGGAGAAAAACATTTGTAAATTATTTATAAAACATTGCAGCTTTCCCACAGCCCGTCCCGATGTTTGTCACCTTCCCCGAGTCCCGGCCACGCTCAGAGCCGGGCTTGGGCAGAGATGATCAGGGAAGCAAAACACATGGTTTGGTTTAAACTTTATGTTTGATTTTATCAGAGTCTCCTCTGACAGCTGAAATCACCCCTGGGAAACGGAACTTGTAAAAGGCGGAGCTGGAGAAGGGCCAGAAGGCTGGCTTGTTCCATGGAATATTATTTTATTTATAAATATTGTTAACTTCTGTGCTAAGGGGTAAAGCAGCGTCACTGGGCAAGGGAGGGCTCGGAGCTGGGAGTTCCAGCCTGGCTTTGGGATGTCCCACGTGGAAGTGGACACCTCCGTCCTATTCCCCCTTATCCCACTCCCCTCTATCCCACTCCCCTCTATCCCATTCCCCTCTATCCCATTCCCCTCTATCCCTTCCCCTCTATCCCATTCCCCTCTATCCCTTCCCCTCTATCCCGTTCCCCTCTATCCCGTTCCCCTCCATCCCATTCCCCTCTATCCCACTCCCATCCCACTCCCCTCTATCCCATTCCCCTCTATCCCATTCCCCTCTATCCCACTCCCCTCTATCCCACTCCCATCCCACTCCCCTCCATCCCATTCCCCTCTATCCCATTCCCCCTTATCCCACTCCCCTCTATCCCACTCCCCTCTATCCCACTCCCCTCTATCCCATTCCCCTCCATCCCATTCCCCTCCATCCCATTCCCCTCTATCCCACTCCCCTCCATCCCATTCCCCTCTATCCCACTCCCATCCCACTCCCCTCTATCCCACTCCCCTCTATCCCATTCCCATCCCACTCCCCTCTATCCCATTCCCCTCTATCCCATTCCCCTCTATGCCACTCCCCTCTATCCCACTCCCCTCTATCCCATTTCCCTCTATCCCACTCCCCTCTATCCCATTCCCCTCTATCCCACTCCCCTCTATCCCACTCCCCTCTATCCCATTCCCCTCTATCCCACTCCCCTCTATCCCATTCCCCTCTATCCCATTTCCCTCTATCCCATTTCCCTCTATCCCACTCCCCTCCATCCCATTCCCCTCTATCCCACTCCCCTCTATCCCACTCCCATCCCACTCCCCTCTATCCCACTCCCCTCTATCCCACTCCCCTCTATCCCATTCCCATCCCACTCCCCTCTATCCCACTCCCCTCTATCCCATTCCCATCCCACTCCCCTCTATCCCATTCCCCCTCTATCCCATTCCCATCCCACTCCCTTGAGGAAGTGTTTAAGGAACATTGCAGCAGTGGAGGAACCAATGTCCCAATGAAATATTTCCCTACTAACAAGGGCTTTTTTCACCAAAACCAGGTGGTTTCCCATAAAAAACCCCCCTCACCTGTTCACTGAAATCCTGTAAACAGCTGCCACCTCCAGGAACTGGGAGATGCCGGCAGAAATTCAGGCTGAGTTCCTTGGATAATCTCATTTGCGAGGAGCCATTTGTTCTGCTCCACTAACCTGGTTTAATATTGAATATTTAATATTTATCTCCACCGCATCACCCACCAGAGGAAGAGGCTCAGCACAGAGCCAGAGCAGGGACAGCAGGAAAAAAACCCACGGGCCCCAAATCCCTGTGTCCTGCTGGGATTTCTTTTTTCCTGTTCTGTCAGGAATCCTCTCCGTGGCCTCGGTGACGTCCCCGGTGTCACAGCCAGCAGAGGAAACACCACCGCTGAAGGGTGGTGTGGAGTTACGGGATCCCACCTGGAAGGATGGAGCAGGGAATACCCCTGGGGCCTCCCCAGCTCCAGTTCCTCTCCAAAACTCCTCTGCATCCCCTGAATTCCAGCTTCTGGGGAGATGGGCAATGCCCTGCTCTGGTTCAGGAGAGATGGAAAGGCTCTGAGCTGGGAGAAGCCTTTAGCTGACTCTGCGGAACATTCTGGATGTCCTGAGGCCCTGACCTGGGAGAATCCCCTTTATCCATCTGGGAAAGGCCCTCAGCCGACCCTGTGGAATGTTCTGGATGTGCTGAGGATGCCCCAAAGGCAGAATCCCCTTTATCCAGGTGGGAAGAGCCCTCAGCCGACCCTGTGGAACATTCTGGGTGTGCTGAGGACACCCCAAAGGCAGAATCCCCTTTATCCAGGTGGGAAGAGCCCTCAGCCGACCCTGCAGAACATTCTGGATGTCCTGAGGACACCCCAAAGGCAGAATCCCCTTTATCCATCTGGGAAAGGCCCTCAGCCAACCCTGTGGAACATTCTGGATGTCCTGAGGACGCCCCAAAGGCAGAATCCCCTTTATCCATCTGGGAAAGGCCCTCAGCCAACCCTGTGGAACATTCTGGATGTCCTGAGGACGCCCCAAAGGCAGAATCCCCTTTATCTATCTGGGAAAGGCCCTCAGCCAACCCTGTGGAGCATTCTGGATGTCCTGAGGCCCTGACCTGGGTGAATCCTCTTTATCCGTCTGGGAAAGGCCCCCAGCCGACCCTGCAGAACATTCTGGGTGTGCTGAGGACACCCCAAAGGCAGAATCCCCTTTATCCATCTGGGAAAGGCCCCCAGCCGACCCTGTGGAACATCCTGGATGTGCTGAGGCCCTGACCCAGCAGAATCCCCTTTATCCATCTGGGAAAGGCCCTCAGCCAACCCTGTGGAGCATCCTGGATGTGCTGAGGCCCTGACCTGGGTGAATCCCCTTTATCCATCTGGGAAAGGCCCCCAGCCGACCCTGTGGAACATTCTGGATGTCCTGAGGCCCTGACCTGGGTGAATCCCCTTTATCCAGCTGGGAAAGGCCCCCAGCCGACCCTGTGGAACATTCTGGATGTCCTGAGGCCCTGACCTGGGTGAATCCCCTTTATCCATCTGGGAAAGGCCCCCAGCCGACCCTGTGGAACATTCTGGGTGTGCTGAGGCCCTGACCTGGGTGAATCCTCTTTATCCATCTGGGAAAGGCCCCCAGCCGACCCTGTGGAACATTCTGGATGTGCTGAGGCCCTGACCTGGGAGAATCCCCTTTAACCATCTGGGAAAGGCCCTCAGCCAACCCTGTGGAACGTTCTGGATGTCCTGAGGACGCCCCAAAGGCAGAATCCCCTTTATCCATCTGGGAAAGGCCCCCAGCCGAACCTGTGGAACATTCTGGATGTGCTGAGGCCCTGACCCAGGAGAATCCCCTTTATCCAGCTGGGAAAGGCCCTCAGCCGACCCTGTGGAACATTCTGGATGTCCTGAGGACGCCCCAAAGGCAGAATCCCCTTTATCTATCTGGGAAAGGCCCTCAGCTGATCCTGTGGAGCATTCTGGGTGTGCTGAGGCCCTGACCTGGGTGAATCCCCTTTATCCATCTGGGAAAGGCCCTCAGCTGACTCTGCAGAACATTCTGGATGTGCTGAGGCCCTGACCAGGGTGAATCCCCTTTATCCATCTGGGAAAGGCCCTCAGCCGACCCTGCAGAACATTCTGGGTGTGCTGAGGACACCCCAAAGGCAGAATCCCCTTTATCCAGCTGGGAAAGGCCCTCAGCCGACCCTGCGGAACATTCTGGATGTCCTGAGGACACTCCAAAGGCAAAATCCCCTTTATCCAGGTGGGAAGAGCCCTCAGCCGACCCTGTGGAACATTCTGGGTGTCCTGAGGCCCTGACCTGGGTGAATCCCCTTTATCCATCTGGGAAAGGCCCTCAGCCGACCCTGTGGAATGTTCTGGATGTCCTGAGGCCCTGACCTGGGTGAATCCCCTTTATCCATCTGGGAAAGGCCCTCAGCCGACCCTGCAGAACATTCTGGGTGTGCTGAAAGAGCCTTTCCCACCTGGTTCCTGCAGCCCCTGAGCACAAACAGGTGCTGCAGCCCCCTTGGCTTTCCCAGCCCTGTTTCCATTTATTTTTTCATCCACCCCATCCATCTTTCTCCCACATCAAGTCCTGATTAGGCTGAGCAGGAGCACAACAGGCTTTCTCTTTTTTTTTTTTTTCCCCTCCCCTCCCACAGGAGGCTCTTTTTGACCTTCCTTTCCTCTCCTTGTCTGACAAATTGTGGGAGCTGATCCATAGCTGGGATAATTCGCTCCAGCCCCATCCTGGCAGGCAGCTGCTCCGGCAGGGATGAGCTTTCCCAGCTCCCTCTGCCATCCGTGGGAGGCCTGAGCGATATTCAGGATATCCAGGAGCGGGACTGAGCAAGGTGCAGTTGGGTGTGACCAGGGCAGGAAGAACCCCTTGGATATCTCCTTCCCAGATTTTTCCGTGATGGCATCCCCGTCTCTGCTGCCCCTCAGCAATGCCGAGTGGATTTTAGAACACGTTTCTCAATTTAAGGCACGATTTGGAAGCTGATCCATGGGGAAAAGCCCCAAATGCAGCAGGTACAGAGCTGCTGTTCCCATTCCCACGGGAAAGAGCCCATGGACGCAGCCCAGGGCGCAGCTCTGCAGGGAAATCCTCAGGGATCTGCTCTTGGGAAGAACCAGCAGCTGCTGGTTTTCCTGCTGCCGAGTTCTTCCCCCATTCCTCTCACAAGTGCCGGCCGCAAATTTGGGGTTGGTTCTGCACTTTTTGGAAAGGGAGTTTGGGGTTGGTTCTGGAGGATTTGTGGAAGGGAGTTTGGGGTTGGTTCTGCAGTGTCTGGGGGAGGAATTTTGGGTTGGTTCTGCAGGGCTTGTGGAATGAATTTGGGGTTGGTTCTGCAGGATTTGTGGAAGGGAGTTTGGGGTTGGTTCTGCAGTGTCTGGAGAAGGAAATTTGGGGTTGGTTCTGGAGGATTTGTGGGAGTTTGGGGTTGGTTCTGCAGTTTCTGGGGAAGGGAGTGGGGTTTTTTTTAGCAGGATTTGTGGAAGGGAGTTTGGGGCTGGTTGTGCAGTGTCTGGGGAAGGAATTTGGGATTGGTTCTGCAGTTTTTGGGAGGGGAGTTTGTGGTTGGTTCTGTCTGGAGGGGTTTGGGGTTGATTTTGCAAGATTTGAGGAAGGGGCTTTGGGGCTGGTCCCCAAGATGTGGGAACCCTTTTGTAAGCCCAGCCTCGGAGAAACCTCTCCGGCTGCTCCCAAACTTCCTCCTCTCCCTCCTCTTCCTCCCCCAGCCTGGCTGAGGCAGGCCCAGGCTCCACGCCGGGCTGGCCATGGTGTAACAGGATCCGGCGGCAGGGGAATCTTTGGGGGCTGATAAACCCCGAGCAGCCGGGAACCGAAGGCAGGTTCCCTTTGAAGTGCACCTCGCATTACAGCCAGCCGCTCCAGCCTCGGGATTTCAACCACCAATAAAATGATTTACGAGCATAAAAGGCCCGAGCCACCTTTGAGCTGGGGGAAGGGGAGGAATTGCAAACGTCATTAGCCGCAGAGGCTCTGCTTTTTCTTCTCCGGGTTAGAAACGAGGGGCAGAATCGACCAGTTTGGGCCGTGAAACGTCCCTGCCTCTGCACGGGGAGATAAATCCCACCAGGGGCTTTGTGCGAGGGCTCGGTGCCTGTGGGGCCGCAGCCTCCAGCCAGGTTCTGCGGGAAGCTCTGCTTTAAACTCCGGGGAATCTCTTTCGGTGCAGGTGGATTTATTTTTTTTTTTTTTCTTTTTTTTTAAGCGTTATCGCTTCTCGTTTGTTTGGCTGCTCTGCCCCCACAAACGCCGAGACCTGGCGCTGGCTCCGGAACTTTCCGGAGTGAGACAGCCTCAATCTCAGCTGGCTGAGCGTGGAAATCGCCCCAAATGTGAAAAACGGGGGGTTTATCCTCAGTTTAACCCCATGCATAGGCTGTGTGAGGACTCAAATTGCTTGACTCCAATCCCGAAAGCAACAGTTTTCCCGGAGTCACAGGAGGAGCGTAATTAGGAGCTGGATTTCTTTGCCGATAATCCTCTCCCTTGGAGTTTATCTCCCCTTTCTTCTCAAACACTGCAGGCCAGAAAGGCTGATCCCTAGGGTGACTCTACCTGGCTGTCAAAGGACCCGGAGTGTCCTTTTATCTCCGTATAAAACTAAGGAATTACGCCGGATGTGGGGAAGCGGGACGGGAGGCGCCGCTCTCACACAGGTGGATTTTAATCCCCAACAGATTTGAGGTGTAAATGAGACAAAAATCACCTCACGCGGGGCGTGAAACAGCACAAGTCTGTTCCGAGCTGTGTTTTGATCACGTTAGTCAGACCCCGGGGGCGGCCAAGCCCTCCTGTCCCGTCCTGGAACATCTCACTCCACATCCCTCAGAGCACCTCATCCCGGGTGGGTTTGCAGCGTCTGGCTCTTGGCTGGGAGAACAAAAAGAGCTTTGCCACCCTTGGGAAAAGTCAGAAATCGCTGGGGCGGCTTTTGCGTTCCTGGGGTTCTGCTTCTCTCTGGTTCTGGATCTTGGTGGTGGTTTTGCTTCAGGCGTTGGACTTTTGTGTGCTGCCCTGGGATCTCCATCTTTTTGCAGTGGGAGCTCTTCCAGCCCCAGCCTTTTCCTCTGCAAAGAGATTTCTCTCATTTTCCTCTGCAAAGAAAGGTTTATACCTCTCATTTTCCTCTGCGCAGAAAGGTTTATACCTCTCCTTTTCCTCTGCAAAGAGGAAATTTCTCTCCTTTTCCTCTACAAAGAAATTTATCTTTTTTCCTCTGCAAGGAGGTTTATTCCTCTCCTTCTCCTCTGCAGAGAACATTTCTTTGTCTCCATTTCCTCTGCAAGGAGAAGCTTTATTTCTCTCCTTTTCCTCTGCAAAGACAAAGTTTGTTTCTCCCCTTTTCCTCTTCAAAGAGGTTTTTTTCTCTCCTTTCCATTGCAGGGAGAGGGTTTATTCCTCTCCTTTTCCTCTGCACAGAAAGGTTTATACCTCTCCTTTTCCTCTACAAAGAGGAAATTTCTCTCCTTTTCCTCTACAAAGAAATTTATCTTTTTTTCCTCTGCAAGGAGTTTTGCTCCTCCCCTTCTCCTCTGCAGAGAACATTTCTTTGTCTCCTTTTCCTCTGCAAGGAGAAGCTTTATTTCTCTCTTTTTCCTCTGCAAATAGAACATTTCTCTCCTTTTTCTCTGCAAGGAGAAGATTTCTCTCATTTTATTCTGCAAAAAGAAGCTTTATCTCCTTTTCCTCTGCAAGCACAAGGGGTTTTTTTTCTCCTTTTCCTCTCCACAGGAAAAAAAAAAGTTTCTTTCTCTCCTTTTCCTCTTCAAAGAGGTTTCTTTCTCTCCTTTTTTCCTCTGCAAGGAGAAGTTTTATTTATCTCCCTTTCCTCTGCAAGAAGTTTTATTTTTCTCCTTTTCCTCTACAAAGAGGTTTCTTTCTCTCCTTTTTTTTCTCTGCAAGGAGAAATTTTATTTATCTCCCTTTCCTCTGCAAGAAGTTTTATTCCTCTCCTTTTCCTCTGCAAAGAGAGGGTTTATTTCTCTTTTTCTCTGCAAACCTTGTTTCTCTCCTCTTCCTCTTCAAAGAAGTTTCTTTTTCTCCTTTTCCTCTGCAAGCACAAGGTTTATTTTTCTCCTTTTCCTCTCCACAGAAAAAAAAAGTTTCTCTCTTTTTCCTCTTCAAAGAGGTTTCTTTCTCTCCTTTTTTTCCTCTGCAAGGAGAAGTTTTATTTACCTCCCTTTCCTCTACAAGAAGTTTTATTTCTCTCCTTTTCCTCTGCAAAGAGAGGGTTTATTTCTCTTTTTCCTCTGCAAACCTTGTTTCTCTCCTTTTCCTCTTCAAAGAGGTTTCTTTCTCTCCTTTTTTCCTCTGCAAGGAGAAGTCTTATTTCTCTCCCTTTCCTCTGCAGGAAGATTTATTTTTTTCCTTTTCCTCTGCAAAGACAAAATTTCTTTCTCTCCTTTTCCTCTGCAGGGAGAGGGTTTATTCCTCTCCTTTTCCTCTGCAAAGAGAGGGTTTATTTCTCTTTTTTCTCTGCAAACCTTGTTTCTCTCCTTTTCCTCTTCAAAGAAGTTTCTTTTTCTCCTTTTCCTCTGCAAGCACAAGGTTTATTTTTCTCCTTTTCCTCTCCACAGAAAAAAAGTTTCTTTCTCTCCTTTTCCTCTTCAAAGAGGTTTCTCTCTCTCCTTTTTTCCTCTGAAAGGAGAAGTTTTATTTCTCTCCTTTTCCTTTGCAAAGACAAGGATTGTTTCTCTCCTTTTCCTCTTCAAAGAGGTTTCTTTCTCTCCTTTTTTTCCTCTGCAAAGAGTTTTATTTCTCTCCCTTTCCTCTACAAACACAAGGTTTATTCCTCTCCCCTTAAGTACCAGAAGTACTCGCAGGACAGGAGCAGAGCAGGGCCGCAGCCCCAATTCCAGACTGGAATTTTTCACCCCTGCAGGACCAAAAAAACGGACGGGGGATCCTCTTTGCACAGCCAGGGCAAACAAAATGTTATTCGGGTTATTTCTTGATCCCTTTGTGCTGCTCCCTGCTCCCAGAACCTTCCGCGGACCGGTCTGGATGAATGGCAAAGCTCCTCAAGCCTCGGGGTTCATTCACTCGGGGCTCCCCCCTCGGCTGTGTCCCAGATTTTGGGGGGGTTTGGGTGCCAGGAGCACACGGGGTGTGAGGTGACCCATTTCTGTCACCCTGCTGGAGGGGCTCCGGGCCGGCTCCGGGGAAGGAGGGCGGCGGTGCCAAGGACCTGACAGGGCCCCGAAAACCTCTCGGGGCCCGCATTGACACGGGGGGCACCGAGGGAAACCGGGGCGGTCTCGTTTTCATTGCGTAAAAACCGGCGTGAAATCATCGTGTAAAAACCGCCTGAGCCACAGCGGCCCCCGCCAGAGGGGTTTGAGCAAAGGGCAGCGCCCGGGAAATGGGGACGGATCCAGGGAACCCTAAAACAACCCCATATATGGGGTTTGAGCAAAGGGCAGTGCCCGGGAAATGGGGACGGATCCAGGGAACCCTAAAATAGCCCCATATATGGGGTTTGAGCAAAGGGCAGTGCCCGGGAAATGGGAACGGATCCAGGGAACCCCAGGAAATGGGGATGGATTGAGGGAACCCCAGGAAATGGGGATGGATCCAGAGAACCCTAAAACAATCCCGTGAGTGGGGTTTGAGCAAACGACAGTGCCTGGGAAATGGGGACAGATCCAGGGAACCCTAAAATAACCCCATGAATGGGATTTGAGCAAACGGCAGTGCCCGGGAAATGGGAACGGATCCAGAGAACACCAGGAAATGGGGACGGATCCAGGGAACCCTAAAATAACCCCATGACCAGGGTTTGATCAGATAACATCCCAGGAAATGGGAGCGGATCCAGGGAACCCCAGGAAATGGGAGTGGATCCAGGGAACCCTAAAACAATCCCATGAATGGGATTTGAGCAAACGGCAGTGCCCGGGAAATGGGAATGGATCCAGAGAACACCAGGAAATGGGAACGGATCCAGGGAACCCTAAAATAACGCCATATATGGGGTTTGATTAAATAGCAGCCCAGGAAATGGGAACAGATCCAGGGAACCCCAGGAAATGGGGATGGATTGAGGGAACCCCAGGAAATGGGGATGGATCCAGAGAACCCTAAAACAATCCCGTGAGTGGGGTTTGAGCAAACGACAGTGCCTGGGAAATGGGGACAGATCCAGGGAACCCTAAAATAACCCCATATATGGGGTTTGAGCAAAGGGCAGTGCCCGGGAGATGGGAATGGATCCAGAGAACACCAGGAAATGGGGACGGATCCAGGGAACCCTAAAATAACCCCATATATGGGGTTTGATTAAATAGCACCCCAGGAAATGGGCAACAGATCCAGGGAACCCTAAAATAACCCCATATATGGGGTTTGATTAAATAGCACCCCAGGAAATGGGGACAGATCCAGAGAACCCTAAAATAACCCCATATATGGGGTTTGAGCAAACGGCAGTGCCCGGGAGATGGGAACGGATCCAGGGAACCCCAGGAAATGGGGATGGATTGAGGGAACCCCAGGAAATGGGGATGGATCCAGGGAACCCTAAAATAACGCCATATATGGGATTTGAGCAAAGGGCAGTGCCCGGGAAATGGGAATGGATCCAGGGAACCCTAAAACAACCCCACACATGGGGTTTGATTAAATAGCACCCCAGGAAATAGGGACAGATCCAGAGAACCCTAAAATAACCCCATGACCAGGGTTTGATCACATAATACCCCGGGAAGTGGGGACGGATCCAGGGAACCCTAAAACAATCCCATGAATGGGGTTTGATCAAACGGCAGCACCTGGGAAATGGGGACAGATCCAGGAAACTGCAGGAAATGGGAACGGATCCAGGGAACCTCAAAACAACCCCAAACATGGGGTCTGGCAAATAGCACCCCGAGAAATGGGGAACAGATCCAGGGAACCCTAAAACAATCCCACAGGTGGGGTTTGATCAAATAGCATCCCTGGGAAATGGGGACAGATCCAGGGAACCCTAAAATAACCCCATGAGTGGGTTTTGAGCAAACGGCAGCACCTGGGAAATGGGGACAGATCCAGGGAACTCCGGGAAATGGGGAATGGATCCTGGGAACCCTAAAACAGTCCCACAGGTGGGGTTTGATCAAATAGCGTCCCAGGAAATGGGGAACAGATCCAGGGAACCCTAAAACAATCCCACACGTGGGGTTTGATCAAATATCACCTCAGGAAATGGGGAACAGATCCAGAGAACCCCAGGAAATGGGGAACGGATCCTGGGAACCCCAAAATAACCCCATATGTGGGGTTTGATCAAATAGCACCTCAGGAAATGGGAAACAGATCCAGGGAACCCTAAAACAATCCCACACGTGGGGTTTGATTAAATAGCATCCCTGGGAAATGGGGAACAGATCCAGGGAATCCCAGGAAATGGGGAACAGATCCTGGGAACCCCAAAACAATCCCACACATGGGGTTTGATCAAATAACGTCCCTGGGAAATGGGGAACACATCCAGGGAACCCTAAAACAATCCCACACGTGGGGTTTGATCAAATAGCACCTCAGGAAATGGGGACAGATCCAGGGAATGCTAGGAAATGGGAGCAGATCCAGGGAACCCCAAAACAATCCCACACATGGGGTTTGATCAAATAGCGTCCCAGGAAATGCGGAACAGATCCAGGGAACTGCAGGAAATGGGGAACGGATCCTGGGAACCCCAAAATAACCCCACATGTGGGGTTTGATCAAATAGTGTCCCTGGGAAATGGGGAACACATCCAGGGAACCCTAAAACAATCCCATGAGTGGGGTTTGAGCAAATAGCACCTCAGGAAATGCGGAACAGATCCAGGGAACCCCAGGAAATGGGGACAGATCCTGGGAACCCCAAAACAACCCCAGGGAAAAGCTCAGTGGACACATCCCAGCAGGCACGAACGGGAGCCAGAGCTCCCTGACTGAAAATTGCCTTTTCCAGTAAGAAAAACGCCCAGGAGTGCGGGATCATTTGTAGGGAACTCGATACAAAGGTCGAGATTTGGATCCTGTCTGGGGCTTGTGGGACCGTGGTTCTGTGTCGGGGAAGGGAGTTTGGGGTTGGTTCTGCAGGATTTGTGGAACGGAGCTTGGGGTTGATCTGCAGGATTTGTGGAAGGGAGTTTAGGGTTGGTTCTGCAGGGTTTGGGAAGGAGTTTGGGATTGTTCTGCAGGATTTGTGGAAGGAGTTTAGGGTTGGTTCTGCAGGATTTGTGGAAGGGAGTTTGGGGGTTTTTCAGCAGGGTTTGGGAAGGAGTTTGGGTTTGGCTCTGGAGGATTTGTGGAAGGAGTTTGGGGTTGGTTCTGAAGATTTATAGAAGGAGTTTGGGGTTGGTTCTGCAGGGTTTGGGAAGGAGTTTGGGGTTTTTTCAGCAGGGTTTGGGAAGGAGTTTGGTGTTGGTTCTGGATGGTTTGTTGAAGGAGTTTGGGTTTGGTTCTGGATGGTTTGTGGAAGGAGTTTGGGGTTGGTTCTGAAGATTTATAGAAGGAGTTTGGGGTTGGTTCTGCAGGGTTTTGGAAGGGAGTTTGGGGTTTTTTCAGCAGGGTTTGGGAAGTAGTTTGGATTTGGCTCTGGAGGATTTGTGGAAGGGAGTTTGGGGTTGGTTCTGAAGATTTATAGAAGGAGTTTGGGGTTGGTTCTGCAGGGTTTGTGGAAGGAGTTTGGGTTTGGTTCTGAAGATTTGTGGAAGGGAGTTTGGGGTTGGTTCTGGATGGTTTGTGGAAGGAGTTTGGGGTTGGTTCTGCAGGGTTTGGGAAGGAGTTTGGGGTTTTTTCGGCAGGGTTTAGGAAGGAGTTTGGGGTTGGCTCTGGAGGATTTGTGAAAGGGAGTTTAGGGTTGGTTCTGAAGATTTACAGAAGGAGTTTGGGGTTGATCTGCAGGATTTGTGGAAGGAGTTTAGGGTTGGTTCTGCAGGGTTTGGGAAGGAGTTTGGGATTGTTCTGCAGGATTTGTGGAAGGAGTTTAGGGTTGGTTCTGCAGGATTTGTGGAAGGGAGTTTGGGGGTTTTTCAGCAGGGTTTGGGAAGGAGTTTGGGTTTGGCTCTGGAGGATTTGTGGAAGGAGTTTGGGGTTGGTTCTGAAGATTTATAGAAGGAGTTTGGGGTTGGTTCTGCAGGGTTTGTGGAAGGAGTTTGGGTTTGGTTCTGAAGATTTGTGGAAGGGAGTTTGGGGTTGGTTCTGGATGGTTTGTGGAAGGAGTTTGGGGTTGGTTCTGCAGGGTTTGGGAAGGAGTTTGGGGTTTTTTCGGCAGGGTTTGTGGAAGGAGTTTGGGGTTGGTTCTGGATGGTTTGTTGAAGGAGTTTGGGTTTGGCTCTGGAGGATTTGTGGAAGGAGTTTGGGGTTGGTTCTGCAGTGTCTGGGAAGGAGTTTGGGGTTTTTTCAGCAGGATTTGTGGAAGGAGTTTGGGGTTGGTTCTGCAGAAGTTGGGTGGGTCTGGGGCTGGTTCTGCAGCACCTGGGGAAGGAGTTTTGGGTCGGTTTAGCGGGATTTGGGCGAGTTTGGGTTTGGTTCTGCAGCATTTGGAGAAGGCAGCTTGGGGCTGGCCCTGGAGGTGTGGGAACCCCTTTGTGAGCCCAGCTCCTGACCCGAGGCTGAGCAGCTTGGGAACCTGATGGAGGGGGAGGGAGCTTCCCCCCTGCTCTTGATTCTCGCTCCGTTTTTCCTCGTTGCTGTGAAATTCAATCGCGCTTCGCAGCTCTTGAGGCCTCCCAAAGCCCAGCAGCTGCGTTCTCATCTGGCTTGAAAGCTTATCCTCGTGAACCCCAAACACAGCCAGGCCTGAGAGCCCTCTCGGATGGAATGAAGCAAACCCAGCCCAGGAGACAGCTTGGAGAGAGCTTTTCACCCTGCAGAGGGGAGATTTCCCCCGATAAAACAGCTGGGCAGCACTTTATACCCTGCGGAGGGGAGATTTCCCCTGATGAAACAGCTGGGCAGCATTTTTTACACTGCAGAGGGGAGATTTCCCCTGATAAAACAGCTGGGCAGCACTTTTTACCCTGCAGAGGGGAGATTTCCCCTGATGAAACAGCTGGGCAGTCCTTTTTGCCCGGCAGAAAGGAGATTTCTGCTGATAAAACACATCTGGGCAGCACTTTTTACCCCGGAGAGGGGAGATTTCCCCTGATAAAACAGCTGGGCAGCACTTTTTACCCCGCAGAGGGGAGATTGCCCCAAATAAATCATCTGTACAAGCCCTTTTTACCCTGCAGAGGGGAGATTTCCCCCGATAAAACACCTGTACAAGCCCTTTTTACCCTGCAGAGGGGAGATTTCCCCTGATTCAACAGCTGGGCAGCCCTTTTTGCCCGGCAGAAAGGAGATTTCTGCTGATAAAACACATCTGGGCAGCCCTTTTTACCCTGCAGAGGGGAAATTTCCCCTGATAAATCACCAGGGCAGTCCTTTTTGCCCGGCAGAAAGGAGATTTCTGCTGATAAAAACACATCTGGGCAGCACTTTTTACCCTGCAGAGGGGAAATTTCCCCCGATAAAACAGCTGGGCAGCACTTCTTACCCTGCAGAAGGCAGATTGCCCCAAATAAATCATCAGTACAAGTCCTTTTTACCCTGCAGAAGGGAAATTTCTCCTGATAAATCACCAGGGCAGTCCTTTTTGCCCGGCAGAAAGGAGATTTCTGCTGATAAAATACATCTGGGCAGCACTTTTTACCCTGCAGAGGGGAAATTTCCCCCGATAAAACACCTGTACAAGCCCTTTTTACCCTGCAGAGGGGAGATTTCCCCCGATAAATCGCCTCTACAAGCCCTTTCTACCTTCAGAAAGGAGACTTCTGCTGATAACTCACCAGGGCAGCCCTTTTTGCCCAGCAGGAAGGAAGTTTCCCCTGATAAAACAGCTGGCCAAGCCCTTTTTTAACCCTGCAGGAAGGAGACAGAACACACCGGGACAGCCACACGCATTCCCAAAACCTCCCCTGGAGCCTCGCGGCCGCAGCAGAGCTGAGCCCAGCTTTGTCCTTTAGGCTGGGTTTATCTTAACGCAGAGGCTCCGGCTCGGCTCAGCACAGCCACAGCCGGAGCAGCCGAGCCCCACGAACTCCCCGCGGGCCGGTTCCGTCCCTTGAGCTGGTCTGACGCGGCGAGCGCGGTGCTAATCCGGCTGTTGATCCCTCCGCTGTTACGGCGCTCGATCCTCCGGCGGATGGCGGGGGACGGCCCCGGTGCCGGAGGAGCGTCTCCCCGGGACGGGCTCTCCCCGAAAACGCCAGCCCCGTCATCCCCGTCCGGCTGCTCGAAACCCCGGGGGAGACGGGCCGGGGGCTCGGGGTCACAGCGGGGAGAGGGAAGGTGGGAGAGAAGGGAGAGGGAAGGTGGGAAACGGGGAGAGAGAAGGTGAGAGACAGGGGAGAGGGAAGGTGAGAGATGGGGAGAATGAAGGTGGGAAATGGGGAGAGGGAAAGTGAGAGATGGGGAGAGGGAAGGTGAGAAATGGGGAGAGGGAAGGTGAGAAATGGGGAGAGGGAAGGTGAGAGATGGGGAGAGGGAAGGTGGGAAACAAGGGAGAGGGAAGGTGAGAGATGGGGAGAAGGAACGTGGGAAACGGGGAGAGGGAAGGTGAGAAACGGGGAGAGGGAAGGTGAGGAACGGGGAGAGGGAAGGTGGGAAATGGGGAGAGGGAAGGTGGGAAATGGGGAGAGGGAAGGTGAGAGACAAGGGAGAGGGAATGTGAGGAACGGGGAGAGGGAAGGTAAGGAACAAAGGAGAGGGAAGGTGGGAAACAGGGAGAGGGAAGGTGGGAAATGGGGAGAGGGAAGGTGAGAAATGGGGAGAGGGAAGGTGAGAGACAAGGGAGAGGGAAAGTGAGAGACGGGGAGAGGGAAGGTGGGAAATGGGGAGAGGGAAGGTGGGAAACGGGGAGAGGGAAGGTGGGAAACGGGGAGAGGGAAGGTGAGGAACGGGGAGAGGGAAGGTGGGAAACAAGGGAGAGGGAAGGTGAGAGATGGGGAGAGGGAAGGTGGAAAATGGGGAGAGAGAAGGTGAGAGATGGGGAGAGGGAAGGTGGGAAACAAGGGAGAGGGAAGGTGAGAGATGGGGAGAGGGAAGGTGGAAAATGGGGAGAGAGAAGGTGGGAAACGGGGAGAGGTAAGGTGAGAAACAAGGGAGAGGGAAAGTGAGAGACGGGGAGAGGTAAGGTGAGGAACGGGGAGAGGGAAGGTGGGAAATGGGGCGAGGACTCACCACGGCGTGTTCAGAGTCTGGGTGCAGGAGCGGCTGGAGCCCGCCCTGGGCGCTGGGCAGAAGGTGCTGCCATCAGGTGTGGGGTGGGTCAGAGCTCAGGGGTCACCTGTGGGGTGTTTTCTGTCCCCCCAGGTGTGGCACCCATTGCTCAGGTGTCACCCATTGCTCAGGTGTCACCCTCAGATGTTTTCTGTCCCCCAGGTGTCACCCATTGCTCAGGTGTCACCCATTGCTCAGGTGTCACCATGGGGTGTTTTCTGTCCCCCCAGGTGTGTCACCCATTGCTCAGGTGTCACCCATTGCTCAGGTGTCACCATGGGGTGTTTTCTGTCCCCCCAGGTGTCACCCATTGCCCAGGTGTCGCAGGTATTGCTCAGGTGTCACCCTCAGCTGTTTTCTGTCCCCCCAGCTGTGGCAGTCATTGCTCAGGTGTCACTTGTAGGGTGTTTTCTGTCCCTTCAGGTGTCCCCCATTGCTCAGGTGTCACTTGTGGGATGTTTTCTGTCCCCCAGGTGTCACAGGTATTGCTCAGATGTCACCCATGGGATGTTTTCTGTCCCCTCAGGTGTGTCACCCATTGCTCAGGTGTCACCTTTGGCTATTTTCTGTCCCCTCAGGTGTCACCCATTGCTCAGGTGTCACTTGTGGGATGTTTTCTGTCCCCCCAGGTGTGGCACCCATTTCTCAGATGTCACCCGTGGGATGTTTTCTGTCCCCTCAGGTGTGTCACCCATTGCTCAGGTGTCACCTTTGGCTATTTTCTGTCCCCCCAGGTGTCACCCATTGCTCAGGTGTCACCATGGGCTGTTTTCTGTCCCCCAGGTGTGTCACCCATTGCTCAGGTGTCACCCATGGGATGTTTTCTGTCCCCTCAGGTGTGTCACCCATTGCTCAGGTGTCACCCATGGGGTGTTTTCTGTCCCCTCAGGTGTGTCACCCATTGCTCAGGTGTCACCCATTGCTCAGGTGTCACCCTCGGCTATTTTCTGACCCCCCAGGTGTGGCATTCATTGCTCAGGTGTCACCCTCGGCTGTTTTCTGTCCCCCCAGGTGTGGTTCAGCAACCGGCGGGCGCGCTGGCGCAAGCAGGCGGGAGCCAACCAGCTGGCGGCCTTCAACCACCTGCTGCCGGGGGGATTCCCACCCACGGGAATGCCGGCGCTGCCCCCGTACCAGCTGCCCGACTCGTCCTACCCCACCACCACCATCTCCCAAGGTGAGCCCCGCCGCTTCCCCTCCCTTCCCCACCTCCGGCTCCCCGGGCTGCGCGGCGCTGACGGTGCCGGAGCCTCCCGTGTGGGTGGAACGGGATGGGATAGAGCTGGAGCCTCCCATGAGGGTGGAACGGGATGGGATAGAGCTGGAGCCTCCTGTGTGGGTGGAATGGGATGGGATAGAGCTGGAGCCTCCTGTGCTGGTGGAACGGGATGGGATGGAGCTGGAGCCTCCCATGAGGGTGGAACAGGATGGGATAGAGCTGGAGCCTCCTGTGCTGGGGGAACGGGATGGGATAGAGCTGGAGCCTCCCATGAGGGTGGAACGGGATGGGATAGAGCTGGAGCCTCCTGTGCAGGTGGAACGGGATGGGATAGAGCTGGAGCCTCCTGTGTGGGTGGAACAGGATGAGATAGAGCTGGAGCCTCCCATGAGGGTGGAACGGGATGAGATAGAGCTGGAGCCTCACGTGTGGGTGGAAAGTGATGGGATAGAGCTGGAGCCTCATGGGCTGGTGGAACGGGATGGGATAGAGCTGGAGCCTCCTGTGCTGGTGGAACGGGATGGGATAGAGCTGGAGCCTCATGGGCTGGTGGAACGGGATGGGATAGAGCTGGAGCCACCTGTGTGGGTGGAACGGGATGGGATAGAGCTGGAGCCACCTGTGTGGGTGGAACGGGATGGGATAGAGCTGGAGCCTCCTGTGCTGGTGGAACGGGATGGGATAGAGCTGGAGCCACCTGTGAGGGTGGAACGGGATGGGATAGAGCTGGAGCCTCACGTGCTGGTGGAATGGGATGGGATAGAGCTGGAGCCTCACGAGCTGGTAGAACGGGATGGGATAGAGCTGGAGACTCCTGTGCTGGTGGAACGGGATGGGATAGAGCTGGAGCCTCCTGTGTGGGTGGAACGGGATGGGATAGAGCTGGAGCCTCCTGTGCTGGTGGAATGGGATGGGATAGAGCTTGAGCCTCACGTGTGGGTGGAAAGTGATGGGATAGAGCTGGAGACTCCTGTGCTGGTGGAACGGGATGGGATAGAGCTGGAGCCTCCTGTGCTGGTGGAACGGGATGGGATAGAGCTGGAGCCTCCTGTGTGGGTGGAACGGGATGAGATAGAGCTGGAGCCTCCTGTGCTGGTGGAGCAGTATGGGATAGAGCTGGAGCCTCCCATGAGGGTGGAACAGGATGGGATAGAGCTGGAGCCTCCTGTGCTGGTGGAATGGGATGGGATAGAGCTGGAGCCTCCCGTGCGGGTGGAACAGGATGTGATTGTGATGCAGTTGGAACTTTCCATGCAGGTGGATCAGCATGTGATGGTGATACAGCTGGAGCTTCCCATGCGGGTGGAATGGGATGTGATTATGATGCAGTCGGAGCTTCCCGCACATGTGGAGCAGGATATGATTGTGATACAGTTGGAGCCTCCCGTGTGGGTGGAGTGGGATGTGATTGTGATACAGTCGGAGTCTCGCAACGCAGGTGGAACTGGATGTGATTGTGATACAGCTGGAGCCTCGTGCACGGGTGGAACCAATACAATTGTGATACAGCCGTAGCCCCAGTGCAGGTGGAATGGGATGTGATACAGTTGGAGCTTCCCGCACAAGTGGAGCGGGATGTGGTTGTGATACAACTGGAGCCTCGTGTGCAGGCGGAATGGGATGTGATAGTGATACAGTCGGAGCCTCCCGTGTGGGTGGAGCAGGATGTGATTGTGGTACAGTTGTAGCTTCCCTCACGATTGGAACGGGATGCGATTGTGATACAGTCAGAGCCTCCCTCGCAGGTAGAACAGGATGCGATTGTGATACAGCTGTAGCCCCCAGTGCAGGTGGAATGGGATGTGATACAGTTGGAGCTTCCCGCACAAGTGGAGCGGGATGTGATTGTGATACAACTGGAGCCTCGTGTGCAGGCGGAATGGGATGTGATAGTGATACAGTCGGAGCCTCATGCACGGGTGGAACTGGATGAGATACAGCTGTAGCCTCGCACGCGGGCGGGACAGGACGTGATTGTGACACAGCCGTAGCCCCCAGTGCAGGTGGAACGGGATGTGATACAGGTGTAGCCTCCCTCACAGTTGGAACGGGGTGTGATTGTCATACAGTCAGAGCCTCGTGTGCAGGTGGAATGGGTTGTGATTGTGATACAGTGGGAGCTTCCCACATGGGTGGAATGGATGTGATTGTGATACAGCCGTAGCCCCCAGTGCAGGTGGAACGGGATGTGATTGTGATACAGCCGGAGTCCCCAGTGCAGGTGGAACGGGATGTGATACAGGTGTAGCCTCCCTCACGGGTGGAACGGGGTGTGATTGTCATACACTCAGAGCCTCGTGTGCAGGTGGAATGGGTTGTGTTTGTGATACAGCTGGAGCTTCCCACATGGGTGGAATGGATGTGATTGTGATACAGCCGTAGCCCCCAGTGCAGGTGGAACGGGATGTGATACAGGTGTAGCCTCCCTCACGGGTGGAACGGGGTGTGATTGTCATACACTCAGAGCCTCGTGTGCAGGTGGAATGGGTTGTGATTGTGATACAGCTGGAGCTTCCCACATGGGTGGAATGGATGTGATTGTGATACAGCCGGAGTCCCCAGTGCAGGTGGAACAGGATGCGATTGTGATACAGTCGGATCCTCCCTCGCGGGTGGAATGGGATGCAATTATGATACAGTTGGAGCCTCCTGCATGGGTGGAATGGGATGTGATTGTGATAGAGTCGGATCCTCATGCGCGGGTGGAGCGGGATGTGATACAGCCTCACACACAGCTGCAGGGTGATGAGCCTCCAGAAGATGTATCCAATCTGAGGGTTGGCCTGCAGCCTCTCAGAGCTGCTCAGTAATAGCGAGAAAGCTTCTCTGGACATGCTTTGTGAAAGAAAAGGGTTTAACGATAATAAAAATAGCAAACAGTGTCAAACAAAATAAATCAAAGTCGAACGTGGTGCAGGTGGAACTCAGCACTGGCTAAGGCACCCCAAAAATCCCTGAGCACCTCCGTGCTCCCTCTGGAGCATACAACGATCAAGGAGGGATGATTTGCCTGGCTGCCCACAGAAACAGCCACAGGCTTTGAGAAACATTTCCAAAGCCCAACCAGTGCCCCTGGGCTGGAGCTGGGCCAGGCGCGGTGAGCCAAGCACGGAAAGTTCTGGTGCTTTTCCACAACAGTCAGGGGTGTCACTGAAACCCCTTTTCCTTCTTTGGAAACACCTGATGGGGTGTGGGAGTGCAATCCTGCAGGGATGGGCTTTGAGGTCCCTTCCAAACCATTCCATGATTCTCTTCTTGGGCCTTTCCGGTCTGGAACATCCTGCCCGTGGATGGGGCAGTTGTGAACCTCTTGCGGTTTTACTTTAGTTGGGAAAATCAGGGTTTTTCCCTCAAGTCAATGGAAATTCCTCCGTTTTCCCCTCTGCCCCACATCCCTTCTGCTGTGTCCCCATGTCCTGTGGCCAGAGTTTTGAACAAGGAGCACACCCTAGAAAACTGGGGGTTGTGTGGGGGACCCCTCGTTCTGGGCAAATCCCCGTTCCGAGACTCAGAGGCAGGGATATTCCCTTGAAGGGAATATTGTTAATTCCAGCTGCCTTGTAAATTGGGGGTTTTGTGGGTGATCCCTCATTCCGGGTAAATCTCCATTCTGGGGTTCAGAGAGGAGAGTATTCCAGTGGAAGGAATATTGTTAATTCCAGTTGCCTTGTAAATTGGGGTGATCCCTCATTCTGGGTAAATCTCCATTCTGGGGTTCAGAGAGGCAGGAATATTCCAGTGGAAGGAATATTGTTAATTCCAGCTGCCTTGTAAATTGGGGGTTTTGTGGGTGATCCCTCATTCCGGGTAAATCTCCATTCCAGGATTCGGCGGCGGGAATATTCCTGTGGAAGGAATAGTTAATTCCACCTTCCTTTGGCCTTTACCAAGGAATTCACGGCTTCTCTTTGCGGGGAAAAAACAAAGCGAAAGCCCAGACATTTCCCCCCAGCTTCACAAAAAGTGTGGAACTGCTGTGTCCCGGGATGGCCAAGCCGCCATTCCTGGGTGTTTTCCTGGGTGTTTCTTGGGTGTTTCCTGGGTGCTTTCCAGGGGTTTCCTGGGGTTTTCCTGGGGTTTTCCCGGGCGGATCCCAGCGTCGGTGTCCCTGTGTCCCCACAGATGGCGGCAGCACCGTGCACCGGCCGCAGCCGCTGCCGCCCTCCACCATGCACCAGGGCGGCCTGGCCGCCGCCGCCGACTCCGGCTCTGCCTACGGCGCCCGGCACAGCTTCTCCAGCTACTCCGAGAGCTTCATGAACGCCACGGCCCCCGCCAACCACATGAACCCCGTCAGCAACGGCCTCTCCCCGCAGGTACGTGACCGTCTCCAGCCTTCTCCGTGTTCCGGGAGCGGGAATGCCGCTGGAGCGTGGCGGCGAGCTGGCATCGCGGTTGTTGTTGTTGTTGTTGTGGTGGTTGTGGTGGTTGTGGCCGTCAGGAATTCCTGCGGGCAGCCCGGGGAGAGCGATGAGTTAATTTGTTAATGAGCTGAAAATTTGCGCTGAAATGCTGGATGAATCCTCAAGGCTGAGATCTGAAAGTTGGTGCTTCCCCTCAGAGGGAATTCTCCGTTGGAGGTGTCCCGGTTCCTCTTGCCCATCCCGAATTCCCGACCCGTGCTCACCAAAGCTCTCGGAAG
>JBBAXF010000142.1:43452-89805 GCA_037837765.1 Delichon dasypus | reverse complement strand
GTTTGATTCCAGCTTGATCCCAGTCCATCCAGTTTGATCCCAGTCCATCCCAGTTCATCCCAGTCTCTCCCAGTCCAACCCAGTTTGGTCCCAGTCCATCCCAGCTGGATCCCAGTTTGACCCCAGTCACTCCCAGTTTCATCCCAACTTGATTCCAGTCCATCCCAGTCACTCCCAGTTCCTCCCAGTCTCTCCCAGTCCATCCCAGTTTGGTCCCAGTTTGACCCCAGTGCCTTCCTGTCACTTCCGGTTAGTTTCCAGTCCCTTCCAGTCCATCCCAGTTTGGCCCCAGTCACTCCCAGTTTGATCACTCTCCATCCCAGTTGATCCCAGTTTGCTCCCAGTCCATCCCAGTTTGATCCCAGTCCCTCCCAGTTCCTCCCAGTCTCTTCCAGTTTGCTCCCAGTCTCTCCCAGTCCATCCCAGTTTGGTCCCAGTAAATTCCAGTCCGTCCCAGTTTGTTCCCAGCCACTCCCAGTTTGATCACTCTCCATCCCAGTTTGATTCTAGTCCATCCCAGTCCATCCAGTTTGATCCCAGTCTGCCCCAGTTTGCTCCAGTCCCTCCCAGTTTGCTCCCAGTCCATCCCAGTTTGGTCCCAGTCCCTCCCAGTTTGGTCCCAGTCCCTCCCAGTTTGCTCCCAGTCCGTCCCAGTTTGCTCCCAGTCACTCCCAGTTTGCTCCCAGTCCATCCCAGTTTGGTCCCAGTCCCTCCCAGTTTGCTCCCAGTCCCTCCCAGTTTGCTCCCAGTCCCCCCAGTTTGATCCCAGTCCATCCAGTTTGATCCCAGTCCATCCCAGTTTGGTCTCAGTCTGCCCAGTTGCTCCCAGTCCATCCCAGTTTGGTCCCAGTCCCTCCCAGTTTGGTCCCAGTCCGTCCCAGTTCCGGGTGACAAACGGGGGAGGGATTTGGGATCAGGATTTGGGGGAAATTTGGGATTTGGGGGATATTTGGGATTTGGGGATGGGGAGTTCTGGGATTTGGGATTTGGGGGTTCAGGGATTTGGGGAATGCAGGGATTTGGGATTGGGATTGGGAATGGGTGTTCAGGGATTTGGGGAAATTCAGGATTTGGGGAAATTCAGGGATTTGGGGGAAATTTGGGATGGGGGAGTTCAGGGATTTGGGGATTCAGGGATTTGGGATTGGGATTGTGGGAATTCAGAGGTTTGGGATTTGGGGTTCAGGGTTTGGGAGAATTCAGGGATTTGGGATTGGGAACGGGTGTTCAGAGTTTGGGGAAATTCAGGGATTTGGGGATTCAGGGATTTGGGGTTTCAGGGGTTCGGGACTTGGGGATTTCAGGATTTGGGGATTTCAGGGATTTGGGGAATTTGGGAATTCAGGGATTAGGGATGATGGGATTGGGGGAATTCGGGGGTTTGGGAAATTCAGGGATTTGGGGGAAATTTGGGATGTGGGAGTTCAGGGATTTGGGATTTGGGGGTTCAGGGATTTGGGGGTTCAGGGATTTGGGATTGGGGGAATTCAGGGGTTTGGGATTCAGAGATTGGGGATTCCGGGATTTGGGATGATTAGGAAGGAGGATTCCGGGATTTGGGGTTCAGGGATTTGGGGAATTTAGGGATTGTGGGAATTCAGGGATTTGGGGAATTCGGGGATTTGGGGAATTCGGGGATTTGGGGTTGGAAATGGAGTGTTCAGTGATTGGGGGTTGGGATTTGGGGTGGTGGGATGGGGAAATGGGTCGGGGGGGTTCAGGGATTTGGGAATTCTCAGGGATTTGGATTTGGGGGTTCAGGGATTGGGGAATTCAGGGATTGGAGAATTCAGGGATTTGGGATTGGGGGAATTCAGGGGTTTGGGATTCAGGGATTGGGGATTCAGGGATTTGGATGATTAGGAAGGAGGATTCTGGGATTTGGGGTTCAGGGATTTAGGAATTTAGGGATTTTGGAATTCCGGGATTTGGGTTGGAAATGGAGTGTTCAGTGATTGGGGTTGGATTTGGGGTGGTGGGATGGGGGAATGGGGTCGGGGGTTCAGGGATTTGGGGAATTCTCAGGGATTTGGGGAATTCTCAGGGATTTGGGATTTGAGGGGTTCAGGGATTGGGGGTTGGGATTTGGGATGATGGGATGGGGGAATGGGGTCGGGGGTTCAGGGATTTGGGATTTGGGGTTCAGGGTTTGGGGGGGCTGCACGTCCCAGGGGGTCAGGAGGGCACTGGGAACACTGGGAACACTGGGAACACTGGGAACACTGGGAGCACTGGGGACACTGGAGACACTGGGAACACTGGGAGCACTGGGAGCACTGGTGACACTGGTGACACTGGGAGCACTGGTGACACTGGGAGCACTGGGAACACTGGGAGCACTGGGACACTGGGAGCACTGGTGACACTGGGAGCACTGGGAGCACTGGGGACACTGGTGACACTGGTGACACTGGTGACACTGGTGACACTGGGAGCACTGGGAGCACTGGGAACACTGGGAGCACTGGGGACACTGGGAGCACTGGTGACACTGGGAGCACTGGGAGCACTGGGGACACTGGTGACACTGGTGACACTGGTGACACTGGTGACACTGGTGACACTGGGAGCACTGGGAGCACTGGGACACTGGGAACACTGGGAGCACTGGGGACACTGGTGACACTGGGAGCACTGGTGACACTGGTGACACTGGGAGCACTGGTGACACTGGGAGCACTGGGAACACTGGGGACACTGGGGACACTGGGAGCACCGGTGACATTGGGAGCACTGGGAGCACTGGGAGCACTGGGACACTGGGAACACTGGTGACACTGGTGACACTGGGAGCACTGGTGACACTGGGAGCACTGGGAGCACTGGGAGCACTGGGGACACTGGTGACACTGGTGACACTGGGAGCACTGGGAGCACTGGGAGCACTGGGAACACTGGGAGCACTGGGAGCACTGGTGACACTGGAGCACTGGTGACACTGGGAACACTGGTGACACTGGGAGCACTGGGAGCACTGGGAGCACTGGGAACACTGGGAGCACTGGGAGCACTGGTGACACTGGAGCACTGGGAGCACTGGGAGCACTGGTGACACTGGGAGCACTGGGAGCACTGGTGACACTGGGAGCACTGGTGACACTGGGAACACTGGTGACACTGGGAGCACTGGGAGCACTGGGAGCACTGGGAGCACTGGTGACTCTGGGAGCACTGGGGACACTGGGAACACTGGGAGCACTGGGAACACTGGGAACACTGGGAACACTGGGAACACTGGTGACACTGGGAGCACTGGGAGCACTGGGAGCACTGGTGACACTGGGAGCTCTGGTGACACTGGAACACTGGTGACACTGGGAGCACTGGGAGCACTGGGAGCACTGGTGACACTGGGAGCACTGGGACACTGGGAACACTGGGAGCACTGGGAACACTGGGAGCACTGGGAGCACTGGAGCACTGGTGACACTGGGAGCACTGGGAACACTGGGAACACTGGGAGCACTGGTGACACTGGGAGCTCTGGTGACACTGGGAGCACTGGTGACACTGGGACACTGGGAGCACTGGGAGCACTGGGGACACTGGGAGCACTGGGGACACTGGTGACACTGGGAGCAATGGGAGCACTGGGAGCACTGGGGACACTGTGATACTGGGAACACTGGGAGCACTGGTGACACTGGGAGGACTGGGAACACTGGGAGCAATGGGAGCATTGGGAGCACTGGGATCACTGGTGACATTGGGAGCACTGGTGACACCAGGGACGCTGGTGACACTGGGAACACTGGGGACACTGGGAGCACTGGGAGCACTGGGAGCACTGGGATACTGGGGACACTGGGGTCTCTGGGAGCACTGGGAACACTGGGGACACTGGTGACACTGGGAGCACTGGGAACACTGGGAGCACTGGGAACACTGGGGACACTGGGAACACTGGGAACACTGGGGACACTGGGAGCACTGGTGACACTGGGAGCACTGGGAACACTGGGAGCACTGGGGATACTGGGGACACTGGTGACACTGGAGCACTGGGAACACTGGTGACACTGGTGACACTGGGAACACTGGGAGCACTGGGAACACTGGTGACACTGGGAGCACTGGGAACACTGGTGACACTGGTGACACTGGGAACACTGGGAGCACTGGTGACACTGGGACACTGGGACACTGGGGACACTGGGAGCACTGGGAACACTGGGGACACTGGGAGCACTGGGGACACTGGGAGCACTGGTGACACTGGGAGCACTGGGAGCACTGGGAGCACTGGGATACTGGGAACACTGGGAGCACTGGGAACACTGGGGACACTGGGACACTGGTGACACTGGGAGCACTGGGAACACTGGGGACACTGGGAACACTGGGAACACTGGGGACACTGGGAGCACTGGTGACACTGGGAGCACTGGGAACACTGGGGACACTGGGAACACTGGGAGCACTGGGAACACTGGAACACTGGTGACACTGGGGACACTGGGAGCACTGGGAACACTGGTGACACTGGGGACACTGGTGACACTGGGAGCACTGGTGACACTGGAGCACTGGGAACACTGGGAACACTGGGAGCACTGGGGACACTGGGGACACTGGGAGCACTGGGAGCACTGGGAGCACTGGGGATACTGGGGACACTGGGGACACTGGGAGCACTGGGAACACTGGGGACACTGGTGACACTGGGAGCACTGGGAACACTGGGAGCACTGGGAACACTGGGGACACTGGGAACACTGGGAACACTGGGGACACTGGGAACACTGGGAGCACTGGGAGCACTGGGAACACTGGGAGCACTGGGGACACTGGGAACACTGGGAACACTGGGAACACTGGGAGCACTGGAGACACTGGGAGCACTGGGGACACTGGGAACACTGGTGACACTGGGAGCACTGGGAGCTCTGGTGACACTGGGAGCACTGGGAACACTGGGAGCACTGGGGACACTGGGGACACTGGGGACACTGGAGCACTGGGAGCACTGGGAGCACTGTGACACTGGGAGCACTGGGACTAAACTGGTGACACTGGGAGCACTGGGGACACTGGTGACACTGGGAACACTGGGACACTGGGAACCCTGGTGACACTGGGAGCACTGAGGACACTGGGAGCGCTGGGAGCACTGGGATCACTGGGAGCACTGGAACACTGGTGACACTGGGAGCACTGGGGACACTGGAGCACTGGGAACACTGGGGACACTGGGAACACTGGTGACACTGGGGACACTGGGGACACTGGGGACACTGGTGACACTGGTGACACTGGGAGCACTGGGACTAAACTGGTGACACTGGTGACACTGGGGACACTGGGACTAAACTGGTGACAAACTGGGACCGGCTGAGGCGAGCAGAGCCGGGTGGAGCCGATCCTGAGGCGAAACCGACCGAGTGGAGCCGAGCTGAGCCGAACATGACCCGAGCGGAGCCGAACAGACCCGAGGAAACCCAAACTGACCAGAGCGGAGGCGAGGGATCCCGACCCGACCCGAACCTACCCGAACAGACCCGAGAAAACCCGAACCCCCTCGAGCGGAGCCGAGAGGGCACGAATGACCCGAACCCACTCGAGAGAAGCCGAAAAGACCCGAACTCATTCGACAGAACCCGACGGGACCCGACGCGAACACTGAGGGGAGTTGCCGTTAGTTACTAAGGGGCTGTGGCGGCGGGAATTGGGGGGGTCCCATTCACACCCTGAGGGTATTTCCCCTCCATTGGGAGCCCTGAAGGGTCTGGGGGGACACAGCCGCACCTCGAAATGAGGGGGGAGACCCCAAACCCCTCCCCAAACTTTGGGACCCGCCCGATTTTGCGGTCACTTCCTCTCCGTCCGCCAGGGGGCGCCGCGCGGCGGGCCGCCATTTTGAGTGTGGCGGCGCGGCCCGGCGCTTCCGGGTTGCCGGCGCTCACTTCCGCGTCACCGGAAGCGCGCCGTCGCCATGGCGACGGCCCCGCCTCAGGCAGCGGCGGCCGCGGCGGGCTGGGCCCGAGGCGGCGGCGGGGAGAGCGAAGGGACAGCGAAGGGACAACGAGGCGACAGCGGCCGGTAACGGAGCGCGGTGACCCCGCGGAAGGGCCGGGGGCGAGGCGGGACCCGCTGAGGGGGGCGCTGGAAGGGGCCGGACAAAATGGCGGTCACGTGAGGGGCGGCCTGAGCGGGGGGGGGGCTCGGGGACATGGCGGGGAGTCGTGAGGGGACTTTGGGGACAGGGCGGGGTCTGGGGGGGCCTGAGACGAGCAGGGGGCTTGGGGACAGCTTGGGGACACGTTCCGGGTCCTGGGGGTGGCTTCAGGAGGGGTCTTGGGGACCTGGGGGTCGCTCGGGTGGGGTTTGGGGACAAGTTCGGGGATTTGGGGGCACCCGGGGCACATCGAGGGTCGCCTCGGGGGGACCTCGGGTGACACCGAATCCGTCTCCCGCCGACCCTCCGGAGCTCCTGGTGCGGAGGATTGACGTAAATCCCGATAAATAAAAGATCAGGAGTTGGGTTTTGGAAAGGGAAATTTGAAAGGGAAATTTGAAAGGGAAATTTGAAAGGGAAATTCTCCGGGCCCCGGCTCCGGTGGCGAATTCCCGAAGCCCCAGCTCCCGCCTCGGGTCAACTCCCGGGATTTTGGGTGGTTTCAGGAATTTCGGATTCGTGTTGCTTCTAAAAAGGCGTCGGAATCCCAGCTCTGTTTTTCCATGGGAATTCCTGAGGTTTGGATCCGTTTTTCCCTCTAAGGTCGCAGGTTTTCCTCGGCGTTCCGAAGGGATTTATCCTGGATTAAGGGAATTCTCTCTCCCCTTTTCCCTGGACTTTGCCCTCTCCCTGTTTGGGAATCTCGCTCCGCCGGAATCCTCCGGAATCTGCCCGGTCCTGCCCGGCCCTGCCCGTGAGGGAGCGGAGGCGCTCCCGGTTTTTCCGCCCCCGTCCCGGAATTCACCTGGATTCCCTTTCGGATTGACTTTCCCAATCCGTTCCCTCCTCAAAAAAACCCCAACAAAACCAAAAACCCAACACTCCACATTTTTATTTTTTGGGAATCGTCCGGCCTTGGGAATCGAGGTCAATCCCGGATTAGGAAAACCGGGAAAACCGGCTGTGAGGTCGAGCCTCTCCCTGGATTTAATGATCCTTTGGGTTTTCCCCCTTCTCTGTCCTCCGTAGGATTCATCCCGCGGGATCTTCCCGACGTTCCCGGAGCCACCGAATTCCCAGGAAACGTTTTTTCCGGAGCTGGGACAGAACGGGATAATTGAAGCGGGAGACGGGAATTTTCCGCCGATTCCCGTCGGGAGTGGGGGAGAAAAAAAACCAAAAAAAAACCAAAAAAAAACCAAAAAAAAAAAAGAGAAGAGAGATGCTTCCCAAACTCCGATCGTCTCCGGATCCCGGGAAAAGCCGGAGGATAGAGGGATAAAAAACCCCCGCCGGGAGGTGCGGGTGATGCCGCGGCTCCCGTCCGCTTCATTCCCGAGCTTTTCCCGGGGAATTTGGGAGCATGGCGGAACACCGGGAGCTGCTGGCCGAGATGCCGGCCGTTTCCCGGCTCAGCACTCCGGAAAGGCTCCGGCACGCCCAGAAACGCCGCGCCCAGCAGCTGAAGAAATGGGCGCAGGCGGAAAAGGAAATCCCGGGAATTCCGAAGGCGGGAGACGAGAGGAAGAGGAGGAGGAGGAAGAGCGAGGGTGGAGGGAGGAGGGTGACGTTCCCGGACAGTGTCCAGCTCCTGGAAGCGGCCGCCCGGAACGACGTCGAGGAGAGTGGGTGGATTCCCCCGGAATTCCCGGGTTTTTTTGTGGGGGGGATCCGTGGGAATTCGGCGTTTTCCGGGGGTGGGGGGGATGCGGGAACGCGGCGGCAGAGGGAGGGGAACGGAGTGGGGATGTTTGGGATTCTTGGAATTGCCGTTGGGATTCTTGGGAATTGCTGTTGGGATTCTTGGAGTTTCCATTGGGATGCTCCGTGTTCCATTGAAATCCTGGGAATTTCCATTGGGATCCTTGGAATTCCATTGGGGTCCTTGGAATTCCCATTGGGATACTCCATGGTTCCATTGGGATCCTTGGAATACCCATTGGGGTCCTTGGAATTCCCATTGGGATCCTTGGAATTCCCATTGGGATACTCCATGGTTCCATTGGGATCCTTGGAATCGCCATTGGGATCCTTGGAATCGCCATTGGGATCCTTGGAATTCCCATTGGGTCGCTCCACGGTTCCATTGGGATCCTTGGAATCGGCATTGGGATCCTTGGAATCACCATTGGGACGCTCCATGGTTCCATTGGGATCCTTGGAATCGCCATTGGGATCCTTGGAATTCCCATTGGGTCGCTCCACGGTTCCATTGGGATCCTTGGAATCGGCATTGGGATCCTTGGAACCGCCATTAAGATTCTTGATAGTTCCGCTGGAATCCTTGGAACTGCCATTGGAATGCTCCATGGTGCCATTGGGATCCTTGGAAGTGCCACTGGAATCCTTGGAATTCCCATTGGGACATTCCATGGTTCCATTGAGATCCTTGGAATTTCCATTGGAGTCCTTGGAATTTCCATTGGGGTCCTTGGAATTCCCATTGGGATACTCCATGGTTCCATTGGGATCCTTGGAATCACCATTGGGATCCTTGGAATTCCCATTGGGACGCTCCATGGTTCCATTGGGATCCTTGGAATTCCCATTGGGATCCTTGGAATTCCCATTGGGACACTCCATGGTTCCATTGGGATTCTTGGAATTCCCATTGGGGTCCTTGGAATTCCCATTGGGACGCTCCATGGTTCCATTGGGATCCTTGGAATTCCCATTGGGGTCCTTGGAATTCCCATTGGGATACTCCATGGTTCCATTGGGATCCTTGGAATCGCCATTGGGATCCTTGGAACTGCCATTAATATTCTTGATGGTTTCGCTGGAATCCTTGGAATTGCCATTGGAATGCTCCATGGTGCCATTGGGATCCTTGAAAGTGCCACTGGAATCCTTGGAATTCCCATTGGGACATTCTATCCTTCCATTGGGATCCTTGGAATTGCCATTGGGGTCCTTGGAATTCCCATTGGGGTCCTTGGAATTCCCATTGGGATACTCCATGGTTCCATTGGGATCCTTGGAATTGCCATTGGGATGTGCCGTGGTTCCATTGGGATACTTGGAATTGCCATTGGAATCCTTGGAATTTCCATTGGGACATTCCATGGTTCCATTGGGATCCTTGGAACCGCCATTAAGATTCTTGATGGTTCTGCTGGAATCCTTGGAACTGCCATTGGAATGCTCCATGGTGCCATTGGGATCCTTGGAATTGCCACTGGAATCCTTGGAATTCCCATTGGGACATTCCATGGTTCCATTGGGATCCTTGGAATTGCCATTGGGATGTGCCGCGGTTCCATTGAGATCCTTGGAATTTCCACTGGAATCCTTGGAATTTCCATTGGGACACTCCATTGTTCCATTGGGATCCTGGGAATTTCCACTGGAATCCTTGGAATTTCCATTGGGATGTTCTATGGTTCCACTGGAATCCTTGGAATTGCCATTGGGATGCTCCATGGTTCCATTGGGATCCTTGGAATCACCATTGGGATCCTGGGAATTCCCATTGGGACGCTCCATGGTTCCATTGGGGTCCTTGGAATTCCCATTGGGATACTCCATGGTTCCATTGGGATCCTTGGAATCGCCATTGGGATCCTTGGAACCGCCATTAAGATTCTTGATGGTTCCGCTGGAATCCTTGGAACTGCCATTGGAATGCTCCATGGTGCCATTGGGATCCTTGGAATTGCCATTGGGATGTGCCATGGTTCCATTGAGATCCTTGGAGGTGCCACTGGAATCCTTGGAATTCCCATTGGGACATTCCATGGTTCCATTGGGATCCTTGGAATTCCCATTGGGATCCTTGGAATTCCCATTGGGATACTCCATGGTTCCATTGGGATCCTTGGAATCGCCATTGGGATGTGCCGTGGTTCCATTGAGATCCTTGGAATTTCCATTGGGACATTCCATTGTTCCATTGGGATCCTGGGAATTTCCGCTGGGATCCTTGGAATTTCCATTGGAATCCTTGGAATTTCCATTGGAATCGTTGGAAGTGCCATTGGGATTCTTGGTGGTTCCAGTGGGATCCTGGAAATTGCCGTTGGGATCTTTGGAATTCCCATTGGGACACTCCATGGTTCCATTGGGATCCTTGGAATTGCCATTGGAATTCTCCTTGGATCCTCTGGAATTCCTGGTGGTTCCATTGGGACGCTCCATGGATCAATTTGGATTCCTTTCCGTTGGAATCTTTGGAAGCCCCATAAGGATTCCCGGTGGTTCCATTGGGATGTTCAATGGTTCCACTGGGATCCTTGGAATCGCCATTGGGATCCTTGGAATTGCCACTGCCATGCTCCATGGATCCATTGGACTCCTTGGAATCACCATTGGAATTCTTTGGAATTGCCATTGGTGTCCTTGGAATTCCCGTTGGGGTGCTCCATGGTTCCATTGGGATCCTGGGAATTCCCATTGGGATCCTGGGAATTCCCATTGGGGTGCACCGTGATTCCGCTGGGATCCTTCAGATTCTTGGTGCTTCCACTGGAATTCTTGGAATTCCCATTGGGATGCGCCATGGATCCATTGGGGTTCTTGGTGGGTTCCACTGGGATCCTTGGAATTTCCACTGGGATCCTTGGAATCGCCATTGGAATCGTTGGAATTCCCACTGGGATCCTGGGAATTCCCACTGGGATGCGCCATGGTTCCGTTGGGACCCTTGGAATTGCCGTTGAGATTCTTGGAATTGCCATTGGGATCCTTGGAATCCCCATTGGAATGTTCCATGGTTCCACTGTAATCCTTGGAATTCCCACTGGGATCCTTGGAATTTCCGTTGGGACGCTCAATGGTCCCGTTGGGATCCTTGGAATTGCCATTGGAATTCTTTGGAATTTCCATTGGGGTCCTTGGTGGTTCCACTGGAATCCAAGGAATTCCCATTGGGATCCTTGGAATTTCCATTGGGATCCTTGGAACTGCCATTGGGATCCCTGGAATTTCCATTGGGGTGTTCCATGGTTCCATTGGAATCCTTGGAATTTCCACTGGGATCCTTGGAATTGCCATTGGAATGCTCTGTAGCGCCATTGGAATCGTTGGAATTTCCCTTGGGATCCTCCATGGATCCATCGGGTTTCCTGGTGGTTCCCATGGAATACTCGTTCCACGGGAATGCTCTGTGCTTCCCTCGGGATTCCCGGTGTTTCCATTTGGAATACCTGGTGCTTCCCTTGGGATTCCCGGAGTTTCCCTCGGGATTCCCGGTGTTTCCGTTGGGATTCCCGGTGCTTCCATTGGAATTCCTGGTGCTTCCCTTCGGATTCCCGGTGTTTCCCTTTGAATTCCTGGTGCTTCCCTTGGGATTCCTGGTGCTTCCATTTGAATTCCCGGTGTTTCCATTGGGATTCCCAGTGTTTCCCTTGGAATTCCCGGTGCTTCCCTTGGGATTCCTGGTGCTTCTCTCGGGATTCCCAGTGTTTCCCTTGGAATTCCCGGTGCTTCCCTTGGGATTCCCGGAGTTTCCCTCGGGATTCCCAGTGTTTCCCTTGGCATTCCCGGTGCTTCCCTTGGAATTCCCAGTGTCTCCCTTGGGATTCCTGGTGCTTCCATTGGAATTCCCGGTGTTTCCCTTGGGATTCCCGGTGTTCCCGTTGGGATTCCTGGTGCTTCCCTCGGGATTCCCGGTGCTTCCCTTGGAATTCCCGGTGCTTCCATTGGAATTCCCGTGTTTCCCTCGGGATTCCCAGTGTTTCCCTCGGGATTCCCGGTGCTTCTCTCGGGATTCCCAGTGTTTCCCTTGGCATTCCTGGTGCTTCCCTTGGAATTCCCAGTGTTTCCCTCGGGATTCCCGGTGCTTCCATTGGAATTCCCGGTGTTTCCCTTGGGATTCCTGGTGCTTCCCTCGGGATTCCCGGTGCTTCCCTTGGAATTCCCAGTGCTTCCCTTGGGATTCCCGGTGGCGCCGGCAGCCCCCGGAATTCCCGATCCCGTTCCTCCGCAGTCCGGCAGCTCCTGGAGAGCGGGATCAGCCCCGACCTGTGCAACGAGGACGGGCTGACGGCGCTGCACCAGGTATTCCCGGCATTCCCGGCATTCCCGGCATTCCCGCCCTCCATCCCGGCTCCGGCGGCGATCCCGCGTCCCCGAGTTCCGGAGCCGGGTCCTTCCTATCCCGTTAACTGACTCTGATATTCCGGATTTGGGGCTTTTCCATCCCAGCTCCATCCGCTGATCCCAGATCCCGCTGATCCCAGATCCAGGTCCTTTCCCATCCCATTAACCGCTGATCCCAGATCCCAAATCCACATCCTTCCCATCCCGTTAACCACTGATCCCAGATCCCAAATCCATATCCTTCCCATCCCATTAACCGCTGATCCCAGATCCCGCTGATCCCAGATCCAGGTCCTTTCCCATCCCATTAACCGCTGATCCCAGATCCCAAATCCACATCCTTCCCATCCCATTAACCGCTGATCCCAGATCCCGCTGATCCCAAATCCAGGTCCTTTCCCATCCCATTAACCGCTGATCCCAGATCCCGCTGATCCCAAATCCAGGTCCTTTCCCATCCCATTAACCGCTGATCCCAGATCCCAAATCCACATCCTTCCCATCCCATTAACCGCTGATCCCAGATCCCGCTGATCCCAGATCCAGGTCCTTTCCCATCCCGTTAACCGCTGATCCCAGATCCCAAATCCACATCCTTCCCATCCCATTAACCGCTGATCCCAGATCCCAAATCCACATCCTTCCCATCCCACTAACCGCTGATCCCAGATCCCGCTGATCCCAGATCCAGGTCCTTTCCCATCCCATTAACCGCTGATCCCAGATCCCGCTGATCCCAAATCCACATCCTTCCCATCCCATTAACTGCTGATCCCAGATCCCAAATCCACATCCTTCCCATCCCATTATCCGCTGATCCCAGATCCCAAATCCACATCCTTCCCATCCCATTAACCGCTGATCCCAGATCCCGCTGATCCCAAATCCAGGTCCTTTCCCATCCCATTAACCGCTGATCCCAGATCCCAAATCCACATCCTTCCCATCCCATTAACCGCTGATCCCAGATCCCGCTGATCCCAAATCCAGGTCCTTTCCCATCCCGTTTACTGATTGTCCCAGATCCCGGTGATCCCAAACCCAGGTGTTTTCCATCCACTGATCCCAAATCCCGCTGATCCCAGATTTAGATCCTTCCCTTTCCCGTATCCCATCCCAGTAACCCCAAATCTTTTCCGTCCCTGCTCCTTCCCTTCCCCACCCCACCCACGGATCCCAAATCCCAAAATCCCATTTCCCACATCCTTCCCATCCCATTAACGCCCAACGTCCCAGCACCGTGAATTCCACCCCATTCCCAGGATTCCCGGGATTCCCAATATTCCCAATCCCATTTTTTTCCCATTCTGCCCCATTTCCCCCATTTGTTCCCATTTCCCCCATTATTTCCCATATTTCCCCACCATTCCCATTCCCCACCATTCCCATTCCCAGTGCTGCATCGACGCCTCCCTCCCGCTGGCCCTGCTGCTCCTGGACCATGAAATCCCAATCCCATCATTCCCAATCCCACCATTCCCATTCCCATTCCCACCATTCCCATTCCCATTCCCGTTCCCATTCACGTCATTCCCAGAGCTGCATCGACGCCTCCCTCCCGCTGGCCCTGCTCCTCCTGGTCCATGAAATCCCAATCCCACCGTTCCCAATCCCATTTTTTCCCATTTCTCCCCATTTTTCCCCACCATTCCCATTCCATTCCCAGAGCTGCATCGACGCCTCCCTCCCGCTGGCCCTGCTGCTCCTGGACCATGAAATCCCAATCCCACCATTCCCAATCCCACCATTCCCACCATTCCCATTATTCCCACCATTCCCATTCCCATTCCCGTCATTCCCAGAGCTGCATCGACGCCTCCCTCCCGCTGGCCCTGCTGCTCCTGGAGCATGAAATCCCAATCCCGCCATTCCCAATCCCAATCCCACCATTCCCACCATTCCCATTGTTCCCATTCCCATTCCCATTATTCCCATTCCCGTTATCCCCACCATTCCCACCATTCCCATTTCCATTTCCGTCATTCCCAGAGCTGCATCGACGCCTCCCTCCCGCTGGTCCTGCTCCTCCTGGACCATGAAATCCCAATCCCACCATTCCCAATCCCATTCCCATTGTTCCCATTCCCATTCCCATTGTTCCCATTCCCACCATTCCCATTATTCCCACCATTCCCATTCCCGTCATTCCCAGAGCTGCATCGACGCCTCCCTCCCGTTGGCCCTGCTGCTCCTGGACCATGAAATCCCAATCCCATCATTTCCAATCCCATTCCCATTGTTCCCATTCCCATTCCCATTGTTCCCATTCCCATTCCCATTATTCCCATTCCCATTATTCCCGTTATTCCCACCATTCCCATTCCCGTCATTCCCAGAGCTGCATCGACGCCTCCCTCCCGCTGGCCCTGCTGCTCCTGGAGCATGAAATCCCATTCCCACCATTCCCAATCCCATTTTTTCCCATTTCTCCCCATTTTTCCGCACCATTCCCATTCCCATTATTCCCATTCCCATTCCCATTATTCCCGTTATTCCCACCATTCCCATTCCCATTCCCATTCCCAGAGCTGCATCGACGCCTCCCTCCCGCTGGCCCTGCTGCTCCTGGACCATGAAATTCCAATCCCATCATTCCCAATCCCATTCCCATTGTTCCCATTCCCATTCCCATTATTCCCATTATTCCCATTATTCCCATTCCCAGAGCTGCATCGACGCCTCCCTCCCGCTGGCCCTGCTGCTCCTGGACCATGAAATCCCAATCCCATCATTCCCGTTATTCCCACCATTCCCACCATTCCCATTCCCACCATTCCCATTCCCATTCCCATTATTCCCATTCCCATTCCCGTCATTCCCAGAGCTGCATCGACGCCTCCCTCCCGCTGGCCCTGCTGCTCCTGGACTCGGGCGCCTCGGTGGACGCCCGCGACGCGGAGCTCTGGACGCCGCTGCACGCCGCCGCCGCCTGCGGCCACCGCGCCCTGGCGCAGCTGCTGATCCAGCGGTAACCGGGGGGCGACGCCGCTGCCGCCGCGGGACGACGCCGCCAACGCCGCCGGATCCCCCCCCAACTCATCCCGGGTTTTTCCCTCCCCGTCCCGTTGTGCCGGCGGCAGCGGCGCCGACCTGCTGGCGGTGAACTCGGACGGGAACATGCCCTACGACCTGTGCGAGGACGAGGCCACGCTGGAGCGCCTGGAGAGCGCCATGGCGCGCCGAGGTGACGCCGGTGACACGGGTGACACGGTGGTGACATGGGTGACACGGCGGTGACACGGGTGACATAGGTGACACAGCGGTGACATGGGTGACGGGCTGGTGACACGGGTGACGACGGTGACACGGGTGACACGGGTGACACGGGTGACACGGCGGTGACACGGGTGACGGCCTGGTGACACGGGTGACGACGGTGACACGGGTGACATGCTGGTGACACGGCGGTGACACGGCGGTGACACGGCGGTGACGCGGGTGACACGGCGGTGACACGGGTGACACGGGTGACACGGCGGTGACACGGGTGACATGGGTGACACGGGTGACATGGGTGACGGGCCGGTGGCACGGGTGACACGGCGGTGACACGGGTGACACAGCGGTGACACGGGTGACATGCTGGTGACACGGGTGACACGGCGGTGACACGGGTGACATGCCGGTGACACGGGTGACGGGCCGGTGGCACGGGTGACGCAGCGGTGACACGGGTGACACGGCGGTGACATGGGTGACGGGCTGGTGACATAGCGGTGACACGGCGGTGACACGGGTGACATGGGTGACATGGGTGACACGGGTGACACGGCAGTGACACAGCGGTGACACGGCGGTGACACGGCGGTGACACGGGTGACATGGCGGTGACACGGGTGACATGGCGGTGACACGGCGGTGACACGGCGGTGACACGGGTGACATGGGTGACATGGGTGACACAGCGATGACACAGGTGACATGGGTGACGGGCCGGTGGCACGGGTGACACAGCGGTGACACGGGTGACATGCTGGTGACACGGGTGACGCAGCGGTGACACGGGTGACACGGCGGTGACACGGGTGACATGGGTGACGGGCTGGTGACACGGGTGACACGGCGGTGACATGGGTGACACGGGTGACGGGCCGGTGGCACAGGTGACACGCTGGTGACACGGGTGACACGGGTGACACGCTGGTGACACGGGTGACACAGCGGTGACATGGGTGATGGGCTGGTGACATGGCTGACATGGGTGATGGGCTGGTGACATGGGTGACAGGCCGGTGGCACGGGTGACACAGCGGTGACACACCTGTGACATGGGTGACACGCCAGTGGCATGGGTGACAGGCCGGTGACACAGGTGATGGGCTGGTGGCATGGGTGATGGGCTGGTGGCATGGGTGACACGCCGGTGGCACGGGTGACACGGGTGACGGGCCAGTGGCACGGGTGACGGGCCGGTGACACAGGTGACATGCTGGTGACACGGGTGACGGGCCGGTGACACGGGTGACGGGCTGGTGACACGGGTGACGACGGTGACACGCCGGTGACACGGGTGATGGGCCGGTGACACGGGTGACACGGGTGACACGGCGGTGACACGGGTGACACGGTGGTGACACGGGTGACGCGCCGGTGACACGGGTGACATGAGTGACAGGCTGGTGACACGGGTGACACGCCGGTGACAGGGGTGACACGGTGGTGACACGGTGGTGACACGGGTGACACAGCGGTGACACGGGTGATGGGCCGGTGACACGGGTGACACGGCGGTGATGCGGGTGACGCAGCGGTGACACGGGTGACACAACGGTGACACGGTGGTGACACAGGTGACATGCTGGTCACATGGGTGACACGGCGGTGACACGGGTGACACGGGTGACACAGCGGTGACATGGGTGACACAGCGGTTACACAGCGGTGACACGGCGGTGACAGAGGTGACATGCTGGTCACATGGGTGACACGGCGGTGACACGGGTGACATGGGTGATACGGGTGACGGGCTGGTGGCACGGGTGACAAACCAGTGATGGGCCGGTGACAAGGGTGGCACGCCAGTGACACGGGTGACGGGCCGGTGACACGGGTGACACGCCGGTGACACGGGTGATGGGCCGGTGACACGGCAGTGACACGGGTGACACGGCGGTGACACGGCAGTGACATGGGTGACACGGGTGACACGGGTGACGGGCCGGTGACGCGGCGGTGACACGGCAGTGACATGGGTGACACGGGTGACATGGCAGTGACACGGTGGTGACACGGGTGACGGGCTGGTGACACGGGTGACATGGGTGACACGGCGGTGACACGGCAGTGACACGGGTGACACGGCGGTGACACGGGTGACATGCTGGTGACACGGGTGACACGGGTGATGGGCCGGTGACACGGGTGGCACACCGGTGACACGGGTGACGAGGGTGACACGGGTGACATGCTGGTGACACGGGTGACACAGGTGATGGGCCAGTGACACGGGTGACACAGCGGTGACATGGGTGACACGGGTGACACAGCGGTGACAGGAGTGACACGGCGGTGACACGGCTGACACGCCAGTGACATGGGTGACACGGGTGACGGGCCGGTGACACGGGTGACACGGGTGACACGGTGGTGACACGGGTGACATGCTGGTGACACGGGTGACATGGCAGTGACACGGGTGACATGGGTGACGGGCTGGTGACACGGGTGACACGGCGGTGACATGGGTGACACGGGTGACACGGGTGACACGCCGGTGACACGCCGATGACCCGGCGGTGACCGGCGGTGACACGGGTGACACACCGGTGACACGGGTGACATGGGTGACATGGGTGACACAGGTGACACGCCGGTGACACGGGTGACGAGGGTGACACGGGTGACGAGGGTGACACGGGTGACATGCTGGTGACACGGGTGACACGGCGGTGACACGGGTGACACGGTGGTGACACGCCGGTGACACGGGTGATGAGGGTGACACGGTGGTGACATGCTGGTGACACGGGTGACGGGCCGGTGACCCGGCGGTGACCTGGCGGTGACCCGGCGGTGACACGGGTGACGGGCCGGTGACACGGTGGTGACATGCTGGTGACACGGGTGACACGGTGGTGACCCGGCGGTGACGCGGCGGCGCCGGCCGGCAGGGATCACCCAGGAGCGCATCGAGGAGGCGCGGGCGGCCACGGAGCGCTCCATGATCCGCGAGATCCAGGAGATCGTCCGGGACGGCGCCGACCTGGATGAGCCGTTGGGACACGGGGCCACCCTGGTGGGGACAGTGGGGGACAGTGGGGACAATGGGGACATTGGGGACACTGGGGACAGTGGGGACACTGGGGACAATGGGGACATTGGGGACAATGGGGACAGTGGGGACATTGGGGACAGTGGGGACATTGGGGACAGTGGGGATGTTGGGGACAGTGGGGACAGTGGGGACAATGGGGACAGTGGGGACATTGGGGACAGTGGGGACACTGGGGACATTGGGGACACTGGGGACATTGGGGGACAGTGGGGACATTGGGGACACTGGGGACATTGGGGACAGTGGGGACACTGGGGGACATTGGGGACATTGGGGACAGTGGGGACATTGGGACATTGGACATTGGGGACAATGGGGACACTGGGGACAGTGGGGACAGTGGGGACACTGGGGACACTGGGGACATCTTGGTGGGGATAATGGGGAGAGTGGGGACAGTGGGGACACCTTGGGAATGAGGGGACAATGGGACACCTTGGTGGGAACCAGGGGACAGTGGGACACCTTGATGGGAATGAGGGGACATGAGTGGACAACGGGGACACCTTGGTGGGAATGAGGGGACAATGGGACACCTTGGTGGGAATGAGGGGACACCCGGGGCCGCTCGGTGTGGAGGGGGTGGCAGCGAGTGGGGTGGGGACAGTGCGGGGGTGGGGAGGGGTCGGGTCAGGGTGGCACTGAGTGACACTGGGGGGGATGAGGGTGACACTGGGGGACACTGGGAGGGTCAGGGTGACACTGGGTGACACTGGGGGGGATGAGGGTGACACTGGGGACATTGGGAGGGTCAGGGTGACGCTGGGGGGACATTAGGGTGGCACTGGATGACACTGGGAGGGTCGGGGTGGCACTGGAGGACACTGGGAGGGTCAGGGTGACACTGGGTGACACTGGGGGGGGTCAGGGTGGCACGAGGAGGGGATTGGGGTGGCACTGGGAGGGTCGGGGTGGCTCTGGGGGACACTGGGAGGGGACGAGGGTGACACTGGGGGGACATTAGGGTGACACTGGGGGACACTGGGAGGGATGAGGGTGACACTGGGGGACACTGGGGGGGTCACTGGGTGACCCTGGGAGGGTCAGGGTGACGCTGGGTGATACTGGGGGGGGTCGGGGTGGCACTGGGAGGGTGGGGGTGGCTCTGGGAGACACTGGGAGGGATGAGGGTGACACTGGGGGACATTAGGGTGGCACTGGGGGACACTGGGAGGGTCGGGGTGGCACTGGGGGGGGATGAGGGGGACACTGGGGGACACTGGGGGGGTCAGGGTGACACTGGGGGTCACTGGGTGACCCTGGGAGGGTCGGGGTGACACTGGGTGACACTGGGAGGGTCAGGGTGACACCGGGGGTCACTGGAGGGGTTTGGGGTGAAGGTCCCCATGGTCCTGGTGACACCAGAGATGATCAGGGTGACACTGGGAGGGTCAGGGTGACACTGGGTGACACTGGGAGGGTCAGGGTGGCACTGGGGAACACTGAGGGGGTCAGGGTGACACTGGGGGTCACTGGGAGGGATGAGGGTGACACTGGGGAGACACTGGGGTGACACTGGGTGACATTGGGAGGGATGAGGGTGACACTGGGTGACACTGGGAGGGTCGGGGTGGCACTGGGGGTCACTGGGGAGGGTCAGGGTGGCACTGGGTGACACTGGGGGGGCACTAGGGTGACACTGGGTGACACTGGGAGGGTCGGGGTGACACTGGAGGACACTGGGGAGGGTCAGGGTGACACTGGGGGTCACTGGAGGGGTTTGGGGTGAAGGTCCCCATGGTCCTGGTGACACCAGAGATGATCAGGGTGACACTGGGAGGGTCAGGGTGACACTGGGTGACACTGGAGGGATGAGGGTGACGCTGGGTGACACTGAGGGGGGTCAGGGTGACACTGGGTGACACTGGGAGGGTCAGGGTGACACTGGGGGACACTGGAAGGGTCAGGGTGGTGCTGGGGAACACTGAGGGGGTCAGGGTGACACTGGGTGACACTGGGGGGTCAGGGTGACACTGGGTGACACTGGAAGGGTCAGGGTGGCACTGGGTGACACTGAGGGGGTCAGGGTGACACTGGGGGACACTGGGTGGCGATGAGGGTGGCACTGGGAGCGTCGGGGTGACACTGGGGGTCATGGGCTGAGGGGTGACACCGGGGGCCACCGCCGTCCCCAGCCCTCATCGCCTGTGTCACCCCTGTGCCACCCTGTTTGTCACGTGTGTGTCACCCGTGTGTCACCCCTGTGCCACCCATGTGCCATCCCTGTGCCATCCCTGTGCCATCCCTGTGCCACCCATGTGTGTCACCCCTGTGTCACCCCTGTGCCACCCTGTTTGTCACGTGTGTGTCACCCATGTGTCACCCCTGTGCCACCCATGTGCCATCCCTGTGCCATCCCTGTGCCATCCCATGTGTGTCCACCCCCTGTGTGTCACCCCTGTGTCACCCCTGTGTCACCCTGTGTCACCCTGTTGTCACCCTGTTGTCACCCTGTTGTCACCCGTGTGTCACCCTGTGTGTCCACCCATGTGTGTCACCATGTGCCACCCATGGCCATCCTGTGTCACCCGTGTGTCACCCCTGTGTCACCCATATATCACCCCGTGTGCCACTCCGTTTGTCACCCCTCTGCTACCCTGTGTCACCTGTATGTGTCAACCCTGTGTCACCCCGTTTCCCCTGTCCATTGTCACCCCTGTGCCACCCCTGTGCCCACCCCTGTATCCACCCATGTGTCACCTGTCACCCCTGTGTCACCCCTGTGTCACCCCTGTCACCCCTGTGCCACCCCTGTGCACCCATGTATCACCCATGTCCTGCCACCCCTGTGTCCACCCCTGTGTCACCCATGTGCCACTCCTGTGTCACCCCTGTGTCACCCATGTGTCACCCCATGTGCCACCCTGTGTCACTCATGTGTCACCCCTGTGTCACCCCTGTGTCACCCCGTGTCACCCCGTTTGTCACCCCGTTTGTCACCCCTGTGCCACCCCTGTGCCACCCCTGTGTCACCCCTGTGCCACCCCGTTTGTCACCTGTGTGTCACTCATGTGTCAACCTGTGTGTCACCCCTGTGTCACCCATGTATCACCCCATGTGTCACCCCCGTTTGTCACCCCTGTGTCACCCCTGTGTCACCCCTGTGCCACCCCTGTGCCACCCCGTTTGTCACCCGTGTGCCACCCCGTGTTCCCGCAGCTGCACGTGGCCGCCGCCCACGGTTACCCGCGCCGCGGCCGAGCTGCTGCTGCAGCACCGCGCCCGCACGACGCCCGCGACCGCGACGGCTGGCAGCCGCTGCACGCCGCCGCCTGCTGGGGCCAGGTGAGTCAATGCCGCGGAATGTTCCGGAATTCCCTGGAATTCCCCGGAATTCCCTGCATTTTCCAGTCTCCCCCCCCATTTTTTCCTGTTTTTTCCCCATTTCCCCGTTTTTTCCTGTTTTTTTTTCCCCCATTTTTCCTGTTTTTTCCCCATTTTTCCCATTTTCCCCCATTTCCCATTTTCCCCCCATTTCCCCATTTCCCATTCTTCCTGTATTTTCCCGTATTTCCCATGTTTCCCATTTTCCCCTGTTTTTTCCCATTTCCCCATTTCCCATTTTCCCATTTTTCTGGGGTTTTTCCCCCATTTTCCCATTTCCCCATTTCCCCCATTTTCCCTATTTTCTCCATTTCCCATTTTTCCTGTCTTTTCCCGTGTTTCCCATTCCTGTGTTTCCAGTTTCCCCTATTTTCCCTGTTTTTCCCATTTCCCCATTTTCCCATTTTCCCAGTTTCCCCAGTTTCCCTGTATTTTCCCGTGTTTCCCATTCCCATGTTTCCCATGTTTCCCATATTTTCACCGTTTTCCCCCATTTTCCCCCATTTCATCCATTTTTTTCCATTTCCCCATTTCCCATTTTCCCCATGTTCCCCATGTTCCCCATTTCCCCCCATTTTCCCCATTTTCCCCTTTTCCCCCATTTCCCATTTTCCATTTTTCCCTGTTTTTTCCCATTTCCCCCTTCCCCCCCATTTTCCCCCATTTTCCCTGTATTTTCCTGTTTTTTTCCCATTCCTGTGTTTCCCATGTTTCCCATTTTTCCCTTTTTTTTCCCATTTCCCCATTTCCCCATTTCCCCATTTTTCCCCATTTCCCATTTTTCCTGTCTTTTCCGTGTTTCCCAATCCTGTGTTTCCCGTTTCCCATATTTTCCCCATTTTTCCCATTTCCCCATTTCCCCCCGTTTCCCATTTTCCCATTTTCCCATTTTCCCCATTTTTCCCCCATTTTCCCATTCCCCCATTTCCCTATTTTCGCCCATTTTCTCCATTTCCCATTTTCCCCATTTTCCCATTTTTCTGTTTTTTTCCCCATTTCCCCATTTTTCCCATTTTCCCCATTTTCCATTTCCCCCCCATTTTCCCATTTTTTTCCCCATTTCCCCATTTTTGCCATTTTCCCCATTTTGCCCATTTCCCTATTTTCCCATTTCCCCATTCTTTCCCATGTTTCCCATATTTCCCCTGTTTTCCTCATTTTCCATTATTCCCCATTTCCCATTTCCAAATTTTTCTCTTTCCCCATTTCCCATTTCCCATTTCCTGGTTCCCATTTTTTCCCATTTCCCCCATTTCCTCATTTTCCATTTCCCATGTTCCCCATATTTTTCCCGTGTTCCCCATCCCATGTTTCCCGTATTTCCCGTATTTATTTCCCGTATTTATTCCCCGTGTTTATTCCCGGTGTTCATTCCGGTGTTTATTCATTCCCGGTGTTCATTTATTCCCGGTGTTTATTCCCAGTGTTCATTCCGGTGTTCATTCCCGGTGTTCATTTATTCCCGGTGTTTATTCCCGGTGTTTATTCCCGGTGTTTATTCATTCCCGGTGTTCATTCCCGGTGTTCATTCCCTGTGTTCATTCCCGGTGTTTATTCATTCCCGGTGTTCATTCCCTGTGTTCATTCCCGGTGTTTATTTATTCCCGGTGTTTATTCCCTGTGTTCATTCCCGGTGTTTATTCCTGGTGTTCATTCCCGGTGTTCATTTATTCCCGGTGTTCATTCCCCGTATTTATTTCCCGGTGTTTATTCCCGGTGTTCATTCCCGTGTTCATTCCCGGTGTTCATTCCCGGTGTTCATTCCCGGTGTTTATTTATTCCCGGTGTTTATTCCCGGTGTTCATTCCCGGTGTTTATTCATTCCCCGTGTTTATTCCCGTGTTTATTTCCCGTATTTATTCCCATATTTATTCCCGGTGTTCATTCCCCGTGTTCATTCCCGGTGTTTATTCCCGGTGTTCATTCCCGGTGTTTATTCCCGTATTTATTTCCCGGTGTTCATTCCTGGTGTTTATTCCCGGTGTTTATTCCCCGTATTCATTCCCATATTCATTCCCGGTGTTCATTCCCCGTATTTATTTCCCGGTGTTTGTTTATTTCCCGTTGTTCATTCCCGGTGTTTATTCCCGGTGTTTGTTTATTTCCCGTTGTTCATTCCCGGTGTTCATTCCCGGTGTTCATTCCGGTGTTTATTTATTCCCGGTGTTTATTTATTCCCGGTGTTTATTAATTCCCAGTGTTCATTCCCGGTGTTCATTCCCCGTGTTCATTCCCCGTGTTCATTCCCGGTGTTTATTCATTCCCGGTGTTCATTCCCTGTATTTATTCCCGGTGTTTATTCCCGGTGTTTATTCCCGGTGTTTATTCCCGGTGTTCATTCCGGTGTTTATTCCTGGTGTTTATTTCCCGGTGTTCATTCCCGGTGTTTATTCCCCGTGTTTATTTATTCCCTGTGTTCATTCCCGGTGTTTATTCCCGGTGTTCATTCATTCCCGGTGTTCATTCCCGGTGTTCATTCCCAGTGTTTATTCCCGTGTTCATTCCCGGTGTTTATTTATTCCCGGTGTTTATTCATTCCCGCTGTTCATTCCCGGTGTTTATTCATTCCCGGTGTTTATTCATTCCCGGTGTTCATTCCCGGTGTTTATTCCCGGTGTTTATTTATTCCCGGTGTTCATTCCCGGTGTTCATTCCCGTTATTCATTCCCAGTGTTTATTCCCGGTGTTCATTCCCGGTGTTTATTTATTCCCGCTGTTCATTCCCGCTGTTCATATCCCGGTGTTTTTTCCCAGGGTCCCCTGGTGGAGCTGTTGGTGTCTCACGGTGCCGAGCTCGGTGCCCGATCCCTGCTGGACGAGACGCCCGCGGGTGCGTGGGCGCGGCAGCCGGAACGCGGCCGGAACGCCGCCGGAACGCGGCCTTGGGGACGTCCGGGGATGTCTGGGGACGTTCGGGGACATCCGGGGACGTTTGGGGATGTTTGGGGACGTCCGGGGACGTTTGGGGATGTTTGGGGACGTTTGGGAACATTTGGGGACGTTTGGGGATGTTCGGGGGCGTTCGGGGACATTCGGGGATGTTTGGGGACGTTTGGGGACATCCGGGGACAATTGGGGATGTTCGGGACATTTGGGGACATCTGGGGACCTTCGGGGACATCTGGGGATGTTTGGGGACATTTGGGGACATCCTGGGACCTTCGGGGACGTTCAGGGACGTCCGGGGACGTTTGGGGACATTTGGGGACGTTCGGGGACGTTCGGGGACGTTTGGGGACATTCGGGGACGTTCGGGGACGTTTGGGATGTTTGGGGACGTTCGGGGACATCCCGGGATGTTCGGGGACATCTGGGGACGTTCAGGGACATCCAGGGACATCTGGGGACATTCGGGGACGTTCAGGGACATCCAAGGACATCCGGGGACGTTTGGGGATGTTCGGGGACGTTCGGAGACCTTCGGGGACGTTTGGGACATTCGGGGACGTGCGGGATGTTTGGGGACGTTTGGGGACATCCGGGGACATTCGGGGACGTTCAGGGACATTCGGGGACGTTCGGGGACATTTGGGGACATTCAGGGATGTTTGGGGACGTTTGGGGATGTCAGGGGACATCCGGGGACATTCGGGGACGTTCGGGGACATTTGGGGACATTCAGGGATGTTTGGGGACGTTTGGGGATGTCAGGGGACATCCGGGGACATTCGGGGACGTTCGGGGACATCTGGGGACATCTGGGGATGTTCCAGTGACATTCGGGGATGTTTGGGGACGTTCAGGGACGTTTGGGGATGTTTGAGGATGTTTGGGGACGTCCGGGGACGTCCGGGGACGTTCGGGGATGTTCGGGGACATCCAGGGATGTTTGGGGACATTTGGGGGACATTTCGGTGCCATTTCAGTGACGTTTCAGTGACGTTTCAGTGACATTTCAGTGACATTTTGGTGCCATTTTGGACACATTCTGCTGCCATTTCGGTGCCATTTCGGTGACGTTTCATTGACGTTTTGGTGCCGTTTCGGTGACATTTCAGTGACGTTTTGGTGCCATTTCAGTGAGGTTTTGATGAAGCTTTGGTGCCATTTTGGTGCCTTTTCAGTGACATTTTGGGGACGTTCCAGTGACATTTCAGTGCCATTTCGATGACGTTTTGGTCACATTCTGGTGCCATTTCGGTGCTGTTTCGGTGCCATTTCGGTGATGTTTCGGTGACATTTCGGTGCCATTCTGGTGACATTTTGGTGACGTTCCGGTGACATTTCAGGGACATTTCGGTGCTGTTTTGGTGCCATTTCGGTGCCGTTCCAGTGACGTTTGGGCGCCATTTCAGTGACGTTTTGGGGACGTTTCAGGGACATTTCGGTGACGTTTTGGTGCCATTTTGGTGCCATTTCGGTGACGTTTCGGCGCCATTTCAGTGATGTTTCGGTGTCATTTTGGTGCCGTTCTGGTGCCACTTCAGTGACATTTCGGTGATGTTCCGGTGACATTTTGATGCCGTTTTGGTCACATTTTGGTGCCATTTTGGTGCTGTTTCGGTGACATTTCGTTGACATTTCAGTGATGTTTCGGTGCCATTTTGGTGCCGTTCCGGTGCCGTTCTGGTGCCACTTCAGTGACATTTCGGTGATGTTCCGGTGACATTTCAGTGCCATTTGGTCACATTCTGGTGCCATTTCGGTGATGTTTTAGTGACATTCCGGTGACGTTTCGGTGACTTTTCGGTGCCATTTCAGTGAGGTTTTGATGACGTTTCAGTGCCATTTTGGTGCCTTTTCAGTGACGTTTCAGTGCCATTTTGGTGCCATTTCTGTGACTTTTTGGTGGTGTTTTTAGTGACAGCTGGGTGACGTTTTGGTGGCATTTTGGTGGTGTTTTGTTGGTGTTTTTTTGGTGAAGTTTTGGTGACTTTTCAGTGCCGTTTTGGTGCCATTTTGGTCACATTCTGGTGCCCTTTTGGTGCCATTTGGTGCCCTTTCGGTGCCATTCCAGTGACTTTTCAGTGACATTTTGGTGCCATTTCGGTGCTGTTTCAGTGATGTTTCATTGACGTTTTGGGGACATTTCAGTGAGGTTTTGATGAAGTTTTGGTGCCATTTTGGTGCCATTTTGGTGACTTTTTGGTGCCATTTCGGTGCCATTTCAGTGAGGTTTCGGTGACATTTTGGTGCCGTTCTGGTGCCGTTTTGGTGACGTTCCGGTGACGTTTCAGGGACATTTTGGTGCCATTTCAGTGATGGTTTGGTGCCATTTCGGTGACGTTCCGGTGACATTTTGGGGACATTTTGGTGCCATTTTGGTGACGTTTCAGTGACATTTCGGTGACTTTTCAGTGACGTTTCATTGACGTTTTGGTGCCATTTTGGTGACTTTTCGGTGATGTTTTGCTGGGGTTTTGATGAAGCTTTGGTGCCATTTTGGTGACGTTTCGGTGCCGTTTCAGTGACATTTTGGGGACGTTTTGGTGACATTTTGGTGCCATTTCGGTGCAATTTCGGTGCCGCTCCGGTGCCGCTCCGGTGCTGTTTTGGTGCCATTCCGGCACCATTCCGGTGCCGCTCCGGTGCCATTCCGGTGTCGTTCTGGCGCCATTCCGGCACCGTTCCGGTGCCATTCCGGTGTCGTTCCGGTGCCGTTCCGGTGCCGTTCCGGTGCCATTCCGGTTGTGTTCCGGTGCCGCTCCGGTGCCGTTCCGGTGCCGTTCCAGTGCCATTCCGGTGCCGCTCCGGTGCCGTTCCGGTGCCGTTCCGGTGCCGCTCCGGTGCCGTTCCGGTGCCGTTCTGGTGCCATTCCGGTGCCATTCCGGTGCCATTCCGGTGCCATTCCGGAGCCATTCCGGTGCTGTTTTGGTGCCATTCTGGCGCCGTTTCGGTGCCATTCCGGTGCCATTTCGGTGCCATTCCGGTGCCGTTCTGGTGCCATTCCGGTGCCGTTCCGGCGCCGTTCCGGTGCCATTCCGGTGCCGTTCTGGTGCCATTCCGGCGCCGTTCCGGTGCCATTCCGGTACCATTCCGGTGCCGCTCCGGTGCCGTTCCGGTGCCGCTCCGGCGCCGCTCCGTAACGTCCGTCGCCGTTGCGCGTTCGCAGACGTGTGCCAGGACGAGCAGCTGCGGGCCCGGCTGCAGGAGCTGCAGCGGCGCCGTGCCGCGGCGCTCAGGGCGCAGGAGACGCCGAAGGCGCCGCTGCAGAGGAGAACGTCCGGCGCCGGCAGCCGCGGGTGAGACAGCGGGGACAGCGGGGGGGGTCGGGGTGACACCGGGGGACACTGGGTGACACCGGGTGACACTGGGGGGGTCAGGGTGACACCGGGGGGATCGGGGGGACACCGGGGGACACTGGGTGACACTGGGGGGGTTTGGGTGACACTGGGGGACACTGGGGGGGTTTGGGTGACACTGGGTGACACCGGGGGGATCGGGGTGACACCGGGGGGATCAGGGGGACACTGGGTGACACTGGGTGGGTCAGGGTGACACTGGGGGACACTGGGGGACACTGGGAGAGGGGTCAGGGTGACACTGGGGGGACACTGGGGGGGGTCTGGGTGACACTGGAGGGGTTTGGGGTGACACTGGGTAACACTGGGGGGATCGGGGTGACACTGGGGGACACTGGGTGACACTGGGAGAGGGGTCAGGGTGACACCGGGGGGATCGGGGTGATACTGGGTGACACCGGCGGGGGTCTGGGTGACACTGGAGGGGTTTGGGGTGACACTGGGTGACACTGGGGAGGTCAGGGTGGCACTGGGGACACTGGGAGAGGGGTCAGGGTGACACTGGGTGACACTGGGTGACACCGAGGTGGCTCAAGGGGACACTGGGTGACACCGGGGGGAATCTGGGTGATACTGGAGGGGTTTGGAGTGACACTGGGTGGCACTGGGGGGGTCAGGGTGGCACTGGGTGACACTGGGTGACACTGGGGACACTGGGAGACACTGGGGGGACTCAGGGTGACACTGAGTGACACTGGGGTGACACTGTGGGGGGTCAGGGTGACACTGGGAGGGATTGGGGTGACACCGGGTGACACTGGAATGACTCAGGGTGACACTGGGGGGGGATTTGGGGGACACGGGGTGACACTGGGTGACACTGGGAGGGATGAGGGTGACACTGGGGTCATTGGGTGACACTGGGTGACACTGGGAGGGGTCCAGGGTGACACTGGGGTGACACTGGGGGGATCGGGGTGACAGTGGGGGACACTGGGTGACACTGAGTAGGGGTCAGGGTGACACTGGGTGACACTGGGTGACACTGGGGGAGCTCAGGGTGACACTGGGTGACACCGGGGGGGCTCAGGGTGACACTGGGGGACACTGGAGGGGTCAGGGTGACACTGGGTGACACTGGGTGACACTGGGGGGGCTCAGGGTGACACTGGGTGACACCGGGGGGGCTCAGGGTGACACCGGGTTGGATCCCCACAGTTCAGAGGTGACACCCAATGTCCCTGTGCCCTGGAATAATCCCCAAAATCCCCTGAATTATCCCAAAAAATCCCATTAATTATCCCAAAAAATCCCATTAATTATCCCAAAAAATCCCATTAATTATCCCAAAATCCCATTAATTATTCCCAAAAATCCCATTAATTATCCCCAAATCCCATTAATTATCCCAAAATCCCCTTAATTATCCCCAAAATCCCATAATAATTCCCAGAATTCCCCAAATCCCCAGAATAATTCCCAAAAATCCCCTTAAAAATTCCCATAATTCCCTTAATTCCCCAAATCCCCAGAATAATTCCAAAATCCCTTTAATTATCCCCAAAATCCCCGGATTTTTTCCCAAAATTCCATAATTCCCCCAAATCCCCTTGATTATCCCCCAAACCCCATTAATTATCCCAAAAATCCCATTAATTATCCCAAAAATCCCAATCATTATCCCCAAATCCCCTTAAAAATTCCCATCATTCCCTTAATTCCCAAATCCCCAAAATTATCCCCAAAATCCCTTTAATTATCCCCAAAATCCCCGGATTTTTTCCCAAAATTCCCAATAATTCCCCCAAATCCCCTTGATTGTCCCCCAAACCCCATTAATTATCCAAAATATCCCATTAATTATCCCAAAAAATCCATTAATTATTCCCAAAAAATCCCCTTAATTATCCCAAAATCCCATTAATTATCCCCCCAATCCCCTTAATTATCCCAAAAAATCCCATTAATTATTCCAAAAAATCCCATTAATTATCCCAAAAAATCCCATTAATTATCCCAAAATCCCCTTAATTATTCCCCAAATCCCCTTAATTATCCCAAAATCCCATTAATTATCCCCAAAATCCCGGATTTTTTCCCAAAATTCCAAAATTCCCCCAAATCCCTTGATTGTCCCCCAAACCCCATTAATTATCCCAAAAAATCCCCTTAATTATCCCAAAATCCCATTAATTATTCCCCAAAATCCCATTAATTATCCCAAAAAATCCCATTAATTATCCCAAAAAATCCCATTAATTATTCCCCAAAATCCAATCCCATTAATTATCCCAAAAAATCCCATTAATTATCCAAAAAAATCCCATTAATTATCCCAGAAAAATCCCATTAATTATCCCCAAATCCCATTAATTATCCCCAAAATCCCTTTAATTATCCCCAAAATCCCATAATAATTCCCAGAATTCCCCAAAATCCCCTTAAAAATTCCCATCATTCCCTTAATTCCCAAAATCCCCAAAATTATCCCCAAAATCCCTTTAATTATCCCCAAAATCCCCGGATTTTTTCCCAAAATTCCCAATAATTCCCCCAAATCCCCTTGATTGTCCCCCAAACCCCATTAATTATCCCAAAAAATCCCCTTAATTATCCCAAAAAATCCCATTAATTATCCCAAAATCCCATTAATTATCCCAAAATCCTATTAATTATCCCAAAATCCCATTAATTATCCCAAATTTCCATAATAATTCCCAGAATTCCCCAAATCCCCGGAATAATTCCCAAAATCCCCATAATTATCCCCAAAACTCCCTTAATTATCCCCAAATCCCCTCAATTATTCTCGAAATCCTCTTAATTATTCCCCAAATCCCCGGAATAATTCCCAAAAATCCCCTTAAAAATTCCCATCATTCCCTTAATTCCCAAAATCCCCTCAATTATCCCCAAAATCCCTTTAATTATCCCCAAAATCCCCGGATTTTTTCCCAAAATTCCCATAATTCCCCCAAATCCTCTTGATTGTCCCCCAAACCCCATTAATTATCCAAAATATCCCATTAATTATCCCAAAATCCCATTAATTATTCCCCAAAATCCCATTAATTATCCCAAAAAATCCCATTAATTATCCCCAAAATCCCATTAATTATCCCCAAATCCCATTAATTATTCCCCAAATCCCCTTAATTATCCCCAAATTTCCATAATAATTCCCAGAATTCCCCAAATCCCCGGAATAATTCCCCAAAATCCCCTTAATTATCCCCAAAACTCCCTTAATTATCCTCAAAACTCCCTTAATTATCCCCAAATCCCCTCAATTATTCCCCAAATCCTCTTAATTATTCCCCAAATCCCCGGAATAATTCCCAAAAATCTCCTTAAAAATTCCCAAAATTCCCTTAATTCCCAAAATCCCCAGAATAATTCCCAAAAATCCCTTTAATTATCCCCAAAATCCCCGGATTTTTTTCCCAAAATTCCCATAATTCCCCCAAATCCCCTTGATTGTCCCAAAAATCCCATTAATTATCCCAAAAAATCCCATTAATTATCCCCAAATTTCCATAATAATTCCCAGAATTCCCCAAATCCCCGGAATAATTCCCCAAAATCCCCATAATTATCCCCAAAACTCCCTTAATTATCCCCAAATCCCCAAATTTTTCCCCAAATCCCCGGAATAATTCCCAAAAATCCCCTTAAAAATTCCCATCATTCCCTTAATTCCCAAAATCCCCATAATTATCCCCAAAATCCCTTTAATTATCCCCAAAATCCCCGGATTTTTTTCCCAAAATTCCCATAATTCCCCCAAATCCCCTGGATTGTCCCCCAAACCCCATTAATTATCCCAAAAAATCCCATTAATTATCCCAAAAAATCCCATTAATTATCCCCAAATCCCATTAATTATCCCAAAATCCCCTTAATTATCCAAAAATCCCATTAATTATTCCCCAAATCCCCATCATTATCCCCAAATTTCCATAATAATTCCCAGAATTCCCCAAATCCCCGGAATAATTCCCCAAAATCCCCTTAATTATCCCCAAAACTCCCTTAATTATCCTCAAAACTCCCTTAATTATCCCCAAATCCCCTCAATTATTCCCCAAATCCTCTTAATTATTCCCCAAATCCCCGGAATAATTCCCAAAAATCTCCTTAAAAATTCCCAAAATTCCCTTAATTCCCAAAATCCCCAGAATAATTCCAAAAATCCCTTTAATTATCCCCAAAATCCCCGGATTTTTTTCCCAAAATTCCCATAATTCCCCCAAATCCCCTTGATTGTCCCAAAAATCCCATTAATTATCCCAAAAAATCCCATTAATTATCCCCAAATTTCCATAATAATTCCCAGAATTCCCCAAATCCCCGGAATAATTCCCCAAAATCCCCATAATTATCCCCAAAACTCCCTTAATTATCCCCAAATCCCCAAATTTTTCCCCAAATCCCCGGAATAATTCCCAAAAATCCCCTTAAAAATTCCCATCATTCCCTTAATTCCAAAATCCCCATAATTATCCCCAAAATCCCTTTAATTATCCCCAAAATCCCCGGATTTTTTTCCCAAAATTCCCATAATTCCCCCAAATCCCCTGGATTGTCCCCCAAACCCCATTAATTATCCCAAAAAATCCCATTAATTATCCCAAAAAATCCCATTAATTATCCCCAAATCCCATTAATTATCCCAAAATCCCCTTAATTATCCAAAAATCCCATTAATTATTCCCCAAATCCCCATCATTATCCCCAAATTTCCATAATAATTCCCAGAATTCCCCAAATCCCCGGAATAATTCCCCAAAATCCCCTGAATTATCCCCAAAACTCCCTTAATTATCCCCAAATCCCCTCAATTATTCCCCAAAATCCCCGGAATAATTCCCAAAAATCCCCTTAAAAATTCCCAGAATTCCCTTAATTCCCCAAATCCCCATAATTATCCCCAAAATCCCTTTAATTATCCCCAAAATCCCCGGATTTTTTTCCCAAAATTCCCATAATTCCCCCAAATCCCCTGGATTGTCCCCCAAACCCCATTAATTATCCCAAAAAATCCCATTAATTATCCCCAAATCCCATTAATTATCCCAAAAAATCCCATTAATTATCCCCAAAAAATCCCATTAATTATCCCAAAAAATCCCATTAATTATCCCAAAATCCCCTTAATTATCCCAAAATCCCATTAATTATCCCAAAAAATCCCATTAATTATCCCAAAAAATCCCATTAATTATCCCAAAATCCCATTAATTATTCCCCAAATCCCCATCATTATCCCCAAAATTCCATAATAATTCCCAGAATTCCCCAAATCCCCGGAATAATTCCCCAAAATCCCCCAAATTATCCCCAAAACTCCCTTAATTATCCCCAAAATCCCCTCAATTATTCTCGAAATCCTCTTAATTATTCCCCAAAATCCTCGGAATAATTCCCCAAAATCCCCTTAATAATTCCCATAATTCCCTTAATTCCCAAAATCCCCTCAATTATCCCCAAAATCCCTTTAATTATCCCCAAAATCCCTGGATTTTTTCCCCAAAATTCCCATAATTCCCCAAATCCCCTGGATTGTCCCCCAAACCCCATTAATTATCCCCAAAAATCCCATTAATTATCCCAAAAAATCCATTAATTATCCCAAAATCCCATTAATTATCCCCAAAAATCCCATTAATTATCCCAAAATCTCATTAATTATCCCAAAAAAATCCCCTTAATTATCCCAAAATCCCATTAATTATCCCTAAAAATCTCATTAATTATCCCAAAATCCCCTTAATTATCCCCAAACCCCATTAATTATCTCAAAAAAATCCCATTAATTATCTCAAAAAATCCCATTAATTATCCCAAAAAATCCCCTTAATTATCCCAAAAAATCCCATTAATTATCCCAAAAAATCCCATTAATTATCCCCAAAAATCCCATTAATTATTCCCAAAATCCCATTAATTATCCCAAAAAATCCCATTAATTATTCCCAAAATCCCATTAATTATCCCCAAAAATCCCCATCGTTATCCCCAAATTTCCATAATTCCCGCGATAATTCCCGTAAAATCCCCCCAAAATCCCCACAATTATCCTCAAAACCCCCTGGGATCACCCCAAAACCCCCGGGATCACCCCGAAATCCCTCGGAATCACCCTGAAACCCCCAGGATCACCCCCAAATCCCCAGGATCACCCCCAAACCCCCGGGATCATCCCAAAATCCCCACAATCACCCCGAAATCCCCACGATCACCCCCAAATCCCCACAATCACCCCAAAACCCCCTGGAATTGCCCCGAAACCCCCGGGATCACCTCAAAACCCCTACAGTCACCCTGAAATCCCCGGAATCACCCCCGGAATCACCCCAAAAGCCCCCGGATCACTGCGAGATCCCTGTGATCACCCCAAAACCCCCCAAGATCACCCCAAACCCCTTGGGATCACCCCGAACCCCCCCGGGATCACCCCAAAATCTCCACAGTCACGCCAAACCCCCCAGAATCACCCCGAAATCCCCTGGAATCACCCCCAAATCCCCGGGATCACCCCAAAACTCCCGGGATCACCCCCAAACTCCCGGGGGTCACCCCCCAAACCCCCACGATCACCCCAAAATCCCTGGAATCACCCTAAAATCCCCGGGATCACCCCAAAACTCCCGGGATCACCCCAAAACCCCCCAAAATCACCCCAATCCCCCTGGGATCACCCCAAAGCCCCTGAAATCACCCCAAAATTGTAACAATCACCCCCAAATCCCTGGGATCAACCCGAACCCCCCAGAATCACCCCGAAAACCCCATGGTCACCCCAAATCCCCTGGGATCACCCCCAAATCCCTCGGAATCACCCCGAAATCCCCACAATCACCCCGAAACCCCCCGGAATCACGCCGAAACCCCCTGGAATCACCCCAAATCCCCGGATCACCCCAAAACTACCGGGATCACCCCAAAACCCCCGGGATCAACCCCAAAACCCCCGGGATCACCCCGAAACGCCCTGGGATCACCCCGAAACCCCCTGGGATTCCCCTCCAAACCCTCAGAATCACCACAAAACCCCTGGGATCACCCCAAAATCCCCACGATCACCCCCAAACCCCCCGGGATCACCCCGAAACTCCTGGAATCACCCCCAAACCCCCTGGAATCGCCCCGAAATCCCCGCGATCACCCCCAATCCCCCTGGGATCACCCCGAAAGCCCCCGGGATCACCCTAAAGCCCCTGGAATCACCCCAAATCCCCCGGGACCACCCCAAAATCCCTCGGAATCACCCCAAAATTGCAACAATCACCCCCAAACCCCCTGGGATCACCCCGAAACCCCTGGAATCACCCCGAAAACCCCATGGTCACCCCCAAACCCCCGGGGTCACCCCGAAACCCCCGGGATCACCCCGAACACCCAGGAATCACCCCAAAATCCCCACAGTCACCCCAAAATCCCGGGATCACCCCAAAATCCCCAGGATCACCCCGAAACCCCCGGAATCACCCTGAAACCGCCAGGATCACTCCCAAATCCCCAGGATCACCCCGAAACCCCCACAGTCACCCCGAAACCCCTGGAATCACCCCCAAATCCCCGGAATCACCCCAAAATCCCCGGAATCACCCCCCGGAATCACCCCGAACCCCCCCAGAATCACCCCCAAAACCCCCTGAAATCGCCCCAAAATCCCCGCGATCACCCCCAAACCCCCTGGGATCACCCTGAAATCCCCTGGAATCACCCCAGAATTGTAACAATCACCCCCAAATCCCCAGAATTACGCCGAAACCCCCCAGAATCACCCCGAAAACCCCATGGTCACCCCCGAATCCCCGCAATCACCCCGAAACCTCCGGGATCACCCCGAAATCCCCACAGTCACCCCAAAACTCCCGGGATCACCCCAAATCCCCGGGATCACCCCCAAATCCCCGGGATCACCCCCAAATCCACTGCAATCACCCCAAAACCCCCCGGGATCACCCCCAAATTCCCGGGATCACTCCAAAATCTCCCGGAATCACCCCGAAATCCCCACAGTCACCCCAAAACTCCCGGGATCACCCCAAAACCCCCCGGGATTACCCCAAAATCCCTGGAATCACCCTAAAATCCCCGGGATCACCCTGAAACCCCCGGGATCACCCTGAAATCCCCCGGAATCACCCCAAAACCCCCGGGATCACCCCAAAATTGCAACAATCACCCCCAAACCCCCTGGGATCACCCCAAAACCCCCCAGAATCACCCCGAAAACCCCATGGTCACCCCCAAATCCCCGCAATCACCCCGAAACCTCCAGGATCACCCCGAAATCCCCACAGTCACCCCAAAACTCCCGGGATCACCCCCAAACCCCCGGGGTCACCCCGAAACTCCCGGGATCACCCCGAAAACCCCCGGATCACTGCGAAATCCCCGCGATCACCCCAAAACCCCCCACAATCACTCCTGGAATCACCCCAAACCCCCCGGGATCACCCCAAAACCCCCCACAATCACTCCTGGAATCACCCCAAACCCCCCGGGATCACCCCAAAACCCCCCGGGATCACCCCAAAATCCCCTGGGATCACCCCCAAATCTCCCGGGATTGCCCCAAAATCCCCAGGATCACCCCCAAACCCCCGGGATCACCCTGAAACCCCCGGGATCACCCCGAAATCCCTTGGAATCACCCCCAAAACCCCCCGGGATCACCCCCAATCCTCCCAGGATCACCCCAAATCCCCCGGAATCACCCCGAAACCCCTGGAATCACCCCCAAAACCCCCTGGAATCGCCCCAAAATCCCTGCGATCACCCCCAAACCCCCACAATCACCCCAAATCCCCTGGGATCACCCCAAACCCCCCAGAATCACCCCGAAATCACCCGGGATCACCCCAAAATCCCCAGAATCACCCCCAAAACCCCCCGGGATCACCCCCAATCCTCCCAGGATCACCCCAAACCCTCCGGGATCACCCCAAATCCCCCAGAATCACCGCGAAACCCCCCGGAATCACCCCCAAACCCCTGGAATCACTCCCAAACCCCCTGGGATCACCTCAAAGCCCCTGAAATCACCCCAAAATTGTAACAATCACCCCCAAATCCCCGGGATCACCCCGAACCCCGCGGAATCACCCCAAAACCTCCCAGGGTCACCCCCAAAACCCCCTGGAATCGCCCCAAAATCCCCGCGATCACCCCCAAACCCTCCGGGATCACCCCAAAGCCCCTGGAATCACCCCAAAATTGCAACAATCACCCCCAAATCCCTGGGATCACCCCGAACCCCCCGGAATCACCCCAAACCCCCCAGAATCACCCCGAAATCCCCGGGATCACCCCCAATCCCCCACAATCACCCCGAAACCCTTGGGATCACCCCAAACCCCCTGGAATCACCCCCAAAATCCCCGGGATCACCCCAAAATCCCCGCGATCACCCCGAAACCCCCTGGAATCACCCCCAAACCCCAGGATCACCCCAATCCCCTCAGGATTACCCCAAACCCCCCGGAATCGCCCCGAAATCCCCGCGATCACCCCCAAACCCCTGGGATCACCCCAAACCCCCCTGGAATCACCCCAAAACCCCCCAGGATCACCCCCAAACCCCCGGTATCACCCCGAAACGCCCACAATCACCCCAAAATCCCCCGAGATCACCCTGAAACCCCCTGGAATCACCCCAAAATCCCCGGGATCACCCCAAAACCCCCGGGGTCACCCCCAAACGCCCACGATCACCCCCAACCGTCCCGCAGGAGGCTGGTGCGCCGGGCCAGCCTGGCCGAGCGCTCCGGGCGCTACCGGCGGCAGCTGCGGCGCGAGGGCCTGGTGTGGCAGCGCGGGGGACGCGGGGACAGCGACGACGAGGACGCGGCCAGCGGCGACGGGGACGGGCGGGGGACAGCGGAGGGGACAGCGGAGGGGACAGCGGAGGGGACAACGGCGGTGACGAGCCAGCGCCAGGGAACGGGGGTGAGGGACATTGGGGACATTGGGGACAATGGGGACATTGGGGACATTGGGGACATTGGGGACATTGGGGACAGTGGGACATTGGGGACAGTGGGGACATTGGGGACATTGGGGACAGTGGGGACATTGGGGACAGTGGGGACATTGGGACATTGGGGACATTGGGGACATTGGGGACACTGGGGACAGTGGGACAGTGGGGACAGTGGGGACATTGGGGACACTGGGGACATTGGGGACAGTGGGGACATTGGGGACAGTGGGGACAGTGGGGACATTGGGGACACTGGGGACATTGGGGACAGTGGGGACAGTGGGGACAGTGGGGACACTGGGGACAGCGACGACGAGGACGCGGCCAGCGGCGACGGGGACGGGCGGGGGACAGCGGAGGGGACAACGGGGACAACGGCGGTGACGAGCCAGCGCCAGGGAATGGGGGTGAGGGACACGGGGACACGGGGACATTGGGGACAGTGGGGACAGTGGGGACATTGGGGACATTGGGACATTGGGGACATTGGGGACAGTGGGACATTGGGGACAATGGGGACAGTGGGGACATTGGGGACTTTGGGGACAATGGGGACAGTGGGGACATTGAGGACATTGGGGACATTGGGGACAGTGGGGACAATGGGGACACTGAGGGGACATTGGGGACACTGGGACATTGGGGACATTGGGGACATTGGGGACAATGGGGACATTGGGGACATTGGGGACATTGGGGACATTGGGGACAGTGGGGACAGTGGGGACATTGGGGACAATGGGGACAATGGGGACATTGGGGACAGTGGGGACAGTGGGGACATTGGGGACATTGGGACATTGAGGACATTGGGGACATTGGGGACAGTGGGGACATTGGGGACATTGGGACATTGGGACATTGAGGACACTCAGGGTTGTCCCCTGGCGGTGTCACCATTGTCCCCTCCCTGGAGGTGTCACCGACCCACTGGTGTCACCCACGTTGTCCCCAACGTCCCCAAGGTCCCACGTTGTCCCCAAGGTCCCCAACCCCCCAGTGTCCCCCCAGTGTCCCCCCAATGTCCCCAAGGCCCCTCAGGCCCTGACGTCCCCCCACATTGTCACCGTTGTCCCCAACCCCCCGATGTCCCCCGTTGTCCCCGGTGCCCCCACGTCCCTCACCCTGAATGTCCCCAAGGTCCCCCACGGTGTCCCCGGTGTCCCTCACACCCATGGCACCTCTGATGTCCCCACTGTCCCCATTGTCCCCAATGTCCCCATTGTCCCCAATGTCCCCACTGTCCCCATTGTCCCCATTGTCCCCAATGTCCCCACTGTCCCCAATGTCCCCAATGTCCCCATTGTCCCCAATGTCCCCACTGTCCCAATGTCCCCAATGTCCCCACTGTCCCAATGTCCCAACATCCCCATTGTCCCCATTGTCCCCAATGTCCCCAATGTCCCCAATGTCCCCAGTGTCCCCATTGTCCCAATGTCCCCATTGTCCCCAATGTCCCCAATGTCCCCATTGTCCCCAATGTCCCATTGTCCCCACTGTCCCCAATGTCCCCAATGTCCCCAATGTCCCCAATGTCCCCGATGTCCCCATTGTCCCCAATGTCCCCAATGTCCCCAGTGTCCCCAATGTCCCAATGTCCCCAATGTCCCCACTGTCCCCATTGTCCCCACTGTCCCCATTGTCCCAATGTCCCCACTGTCCCCATTGTCCCCAATGTCCCCAATGTCCCCAATGTCCCCAATGTCCCCAAATGTCCCCAATGTCCCCAATCCCTGTTTCTTTTTGTCCCCTCAGGATTCGTCCCCGTCCCCGTCTCCGCCGCCGTCCCCTCGTCCCAACGGCTCCGCGCTGTCCCCTGTGTCCCCAGTGTCCCCTGTGTCCCCCGTGTCCCCCGTGTCCCCGATGTCCCCCGTGTCCCCCGTGTCCCCTCCCCGCTGTCCCCCGAGCCCCTCGGGTGACAAAAGCCACCCCCACACCTTGGCCGAACTCAAGCGGCACCGAGCGGCCGCCAAAGCCCCGCGGAACCAAAACCCCGGAAAAAACCCCGGAGCGCCCCGGGGCCACCTCGGGGACATCAGGGGGGACATCGGGGACCCCCGTGGGGACATCGGGGACATCGGGGACCCCCCCGGGGACATCGGGGACCCCCCCGGGGACGCGGGGCAGCCGCCGCTGCTGCGCCTGACGGCTCCGCCCGAGGAGGCGCCGCCGCAGAAGCAGCGCTGCTGCCGCCTCATGTGACGCCCGATTTTGGGGTTTTTGGGGGGATTTTGGGGTTTTGGGGGTTTTGGGGTTTGATTTGGGGTTTTGGGTTTTTTGGGGGGTGTTTTGGGGGGGTTTTGGGGTTTCATTTGGGTTGTTTGGGGGTTTTTGGGTTTTTTTAGGGTTCGGTTTGGGTTTTTTGGGTTTTTTTTGAGTTTTTTGGGGGGCATTTTGGGGGGGTTTTTGGGGTTTGATTTGGTTTTTTTGGGGGGTTTTTTGAGTTTTTTGGGGGGGGTTGAGGTTTTTTTGGGGTTTTTGGTTTTTTTTAGGGTTTGATTTGGGTTGTTTGGGGTTTTTTTGAGTTTTTTTTGGGGGGGTTTTGGGGTTTTTTTTGGGGTTTTTGGGTTTTTTTAGGGTTTGATTTGGGTTTTTTGGGGGTTTTTGGAGGTTTTTTGGGGATTTTTGGAGGTTTTTTTGGGGTTTGATTTGGGTCGTTTGGGGTTTTTTTGAGTTTTTTTGGGGGTTTTTTGAGGTTTTTTTGGGGTTTGATTTGGGTTGTTTGGGGGTCTGATTTGGGTTTTGGGGGGGGTTTTGGGGGTTTTTTGGGGGTTTTTTGGGTTTTTTTAGGGTTCGATTTGGGTTTTTGGGGGGTTTTTTGAGTTTTTTTTAGCGTTCGATTTGGGTTTTTTGGGTTTTTTTTGGGGTTTTTTTGGGTATTTTTTGGGTTTCATTTAGGTTGTTTTGGGGTTTTTGGGGTTCGATTTGGGTTTTTTGGGGTTTTTTTGGGGTTTTTTTAGGGTTCGATTTGGGTTTTTTGGGGTTCGATTTGGGTTTTTGGGGGGGTTTTTTGAGTTTTTTTGGGGGTATTTATGGGGGGTTGGGGGCCTGATTCGGTTTTTTGGAGGGGTTTTGGGGTTTTTTGGGGGGTTTTTGGTTTTTTTTAGGGTTCGATTTCGGTTGTTTGGGGTTTTTTTGGGGTATTTTGGGGTATTTGGGGTATTTTGGGGTTCGATTAGGGTTTTTTGGGGGTTTTTTGAGGTATTTTGGGGGGGTTTTGGGGTTTCATTTGGGTTGTTTGGGGGTTTTGCGGGTCTGATTTGGGTTTTTTGGGGAGTTTTGGGGTTTTTTTGGGCTTTTTGGGGTTTTTTTAGGGTTTCATTCGGGTTTTTTGAGGGGTTTTTTGGTTTTTTTAGGGGTTTTGGGTCCTTTTAGGGTTTGATTTGGGGTTTTTGGGGGTTTTTTGAGGGTTTTTTTTTGTTTTTTTGGGGGGTTTTGGGGTTTGATTTGGAGTTTTTTGGGGTTTTTGGGGGGGGTTTTGGTGATTTTTAGGGTTTGATTTGGGGTTTTGGGGGGGGGTTTTGAGAGTTTTTTTGGGTGTTGTGGGGTTTTGGGGGTTTTTTGGTGATTTTTGGGGTTTGATTTGGGTTTTTTGCAGGGTATTTGGGGTTTTTTGGCTGTTTTTTAGAGTTTGATTTGGGTTTTTTGGTTTTTTTGTGGTATTTTTTTGGGTTTTTTAGGTGATTTTTTAAGGGTTTGATTGGGGTAATTTTTGGGGGATTTTAGATTTTTTGGGGTTTTGGGGGTTTTGGGTTTCTTTTGGTGTTTTTGGGTTTTTTTTAGGGTTTGATTTGGGGTTTTTTAGGGCTTTTTGGGATTTTTTTGGGTTTTTTGGTTGATTTTTAGGGTTTGATTTGGGAATTTTTGGGGGGTTTTAGGTGTTTTTTTGCATTTTGGGGGTTTTTTAGGGTTTTTGTGGGGTTCTTGGTTGTTTCCCAGGTTTCATTTGGGGTTTTTTTGGTGCCTCATCCACAAAATGGAATTTTCGGGTTTTTTTGTTGTTGTCGGTTTTCTTCCAGAAAAATAAAGAAATAAAATCGGGCGCAGGAGTTTCCGGGAGTTTTTTGGGGTTTTTGGGGTTTGGGGTCACCCTGAATTCTGTCTGAGGAGGTTTGGGGGGGTTTGGGGTTCATTTGGGTTTTTGGGGTTTTTGGGGTGTTTTTTGTGTTTTTTTGTTCGTTTTGGGGTGTTTTTTTTTTGTTTTTGGGGTTTTGGGGATTTTTTTGGGGTTTTTTGGGGTTTTTTGGGGTTTTTGGGGGGTTTTTTGGGATTTTTTGGGGTTTTTTTGGATTTTTTGGGGGTTTTTTGGGTTTTTTTGGGGTTTGGGGTCACCCTGAATTCTGTCTGAGGAGGTTTGGGGGGGTTTGGGGTTCATTCGGGTTTTTGGGTTTTTTTGGGGTTTTTTGTGTTTTTTTGTTGGTTTTGGGGTGGTTTTTGTTTTTAGAGGTTTTGGGGATTTTTTGGGGGTTTTTTGGGTTTTTTGGGGTTTTTTGGGGTTTTTTTGGGATTTTTGGGTTTTTTTGGTTTTTTTGGGGGGGATTTTTGGGGAGTTTTTGGATTTTTGGGGGGTTTTGGGGTTTTTGGGGTTTTTTGGGGTTTTTGGGGTTTGGGGTCACCCTGAATTCTGTCTGAGGAGGTTTGGGGGGGTTTGGGGTTCATTTGGGGTTTTGGGGGTTTTTTGGGGTTTTTTGGGTTTTTTTTGTGATTTTTGGGGTTTTTTTTGGATTTTTGGGGTTTTTTGGGTTTTTTTGGGGTTTTTTTGGGTTTTTTTGGGGTTTGGGGTCACCCTGAATTCTGTCTGAGGAGGTTTGGGGGGGTTTGGGGTTCATTTGGGTTTTGGGGTTTTTTTGGGGGTGTTTTTGTGTTTTTTGTTGGTTTTGGGGTGGTTTTTTTGATTTTTGGAGGTTTTGGGGATTTGGGGTTTTTTTGGGGATTTTTGTGATTTTTTTGTGATTTTTTTTTGATTTTTTGGGTTTTTTTGTGTGATTTTTTGGGTTTTTTTTGGTGATTTTTAGGGTTTTTTTGGGATTTTTTGGGGTTTTTTTGTGATTTTTGGGGAGTTTTTGGATTTTTGGGGGGGTTTTGGGGGTTTTTTGGGGGTTTTTTGGGGGGTTTTTGGGGATTTTTGGGGGTTTTTTGGATTTTTGGGGGTTTTTTTGTGTTTTTTTTTGGGTTTTTTTGGATTTTTGGGGGATTTTTGGGTTTTTTTGGGGTTGGGGTCACCCTGAATTCTGTCTGAGGAGGTTGGGGGGGTTTGGGGTTCATTTGGGTTTTTTGGGGTTTTTGTGTTTTTTGTTGGTTTTGGGGTGGTTTTTTGGTTTTTGGAGGTTTTGGGGTTTTGGGGTTTTTGGGGGGGGTTTGGGATTTTTGGATTTTTGGGGGTTTTTTGGGGTTTTTTTGGGGTTTGGGGTTTTTTGGGGGGGTTTGGGTTTTTTTGGGGTTTTTTTGGGGTTTTTTGGGATTTTTTGGATTTTTTTGGATTTTTTGGGGTTTGGGCTCATCCTGAATTCTGTCTGAGGAGGTTTTGGGGTTTTGGGGGTTTTTTGGAGTTTTTGGGTTTTTTTTGGGTTTGGGGTCACCCTGAATTCTGTCTGAGGAGGTTTGGGGGGGTTTGGGGTTCATTTGGGTTTGGGGTTTTTGGGGTGGTTTTTGTTGTTTTTGGAGGTTTTGGGGATTTCGGGTTTTTGGGGTTTTTTTGTGATTTTTTTGGGTTTTTTTTGTGATTTTGTGGGGTTTTTTTGGGATTTTTGGGGGGTTTTTTGGATTTTTTGGGGTTTTGGGTTTTTTGGGGGGGTTTGGGCTCATCCTGAATTCTGTCTGAGGAGGTTTTGGGGTTTATTTGGGGTTTATTTGGGGTTTATTTGGGGTTTTTGGAGTTTTTTGGGGTTTTTTTGGGGTTTGGGGTCACCCTGAATTCTGTCTGAGGAGGTTTGGGGGGGGTTTGGGGTTCATTGGGGTTTTGGGATTTTTTAGGGGGTTTTTGTATTTTTTGTTGGTTTGGGGTGGTTATTTGGTTTTTGGAGGTTTTGGGGGTTTTGGGGTTTTTTGGTTTTTTTTTTTTTTGTGATTTTTGGGGGTTTTTTGGGATTTTTGGGTTTTTTGGGGATTTTTTGGAGTTTGATTTGGGAATTTTTGGGATTTTTTGGGTTTTTTTTGATTTTTGGGGTTTTTTGTGATTTTTTTGGGGGGTTTTTTGGGATTTTTGGGGTGTTTTCGGGATTTTTGGGGGGTTTTGGGTTTTTTTTGGGGTTTGGGGTCACCCTGAATTCTGTCTGAGGAGGTTTGGGGGGGTTTGGGGTTCATTTGGGTTTTGGGGTTTTGGGGTGTTTTTTGTGTTTTTTGTTGGTTTTGGGGTGGTTTTGTTGTTTTGGAGGTTTTGGGGATTTTTGGGTTTTTTGGGTTTTTTTGTGATTTTTTGGGGGTTTTTTGGGGAATTTTTTGGGTTTTTGGGGTTTTTGGGATTTTTTGGGGTTTGATTTGGGAATTTTTGGGGGGGTTTTGGGATTTTTGGGGGGTTTGGGGTTTTTGGGGTTTGTTTGTGATTTTTTTGGGTTTTAGGGGATTTTTGGGGTTTTTTTGGTGGGATTTTGGGGGGGGTTTGGGGTTTTTTGGGTTTGATTTGGGGATTTTTAGGGTTTTTTGTGGTATTTTTTGGGGTTTTTAGGGTTTTTGGGGGTTTTTGGCTGTTTTTTAGGGTCTGATTTGGGAATTTCTGGGGTTTTTTAGGGGTTTTTTGCATTTTGGGCGTTTGGGCGTTTTTTGTTGGTTTTGAGTTTGGTTTTGTTTTGTTTTTTGGGGGTTTTCGGTTTTTGGAGCGGTTTTTGGGATTTTTGGGGGTTTTGGGGTTTTTTTTAGGGATTTTTGGGGTTTTTGTGATTTTGGGGGTTTTTTGTGATTTTTGTGGGGTTTTTGTGGTTTTGGGGGATTTTTTGGGGGTTTTTTGGGGATTTTTGGGGGGTTTTGGGTGTTTTGGGGGGATTTTTGGATTTTTGGGGGGTTTTTTTGTGATTTTTGGGGTTTTTTTGTGATTTTTTGGGGATTTTTTTTGGATTTTGGGGGGGGGGTTTGTGGGTTTTGGGATTTTGGGGGTTTTTTGGGATTTTTTGGGGGTTCTTGGTGTTTTCCGGGTTTCATTTGGGTTTTTTGGTGCCTCATCCACAAAATGGAATTTTCGGGTTTTTTGTTGGTGTCGGTTTTGGGGTTTTTTTGTCGCCTTCCAGAAAAATAAAGAAATAAAATCGGGCGCAGGAGTTTCCGGGAGTTTTTGGGGTTTTTTGGGGGGTTTGGGGTCACCCCGAATTCTGTCTGAGGAGGTTTGGGGGGGTTTGGGGTTCATTTGGGTTTTGGGGTTTTTGGGGTTTTTTTGGGTTTTTTTGGGGGGTTTGGGGTCATCCTGAATTCTGTCTGGGGGAGGTTTTGGGGTTTTTGGGGTTTTTTGGGGTTTTTTTTGTGATTTTTGGGTTTTTTGGGATTTTTTGGGGTTTTTTGGGGTTTTTTTGGGTTTTTGGGGTTTGGGGTCACCCTGAATTCTGTCTGAGGAGGTTTGGGGGGGTTTGGGGTTCATTTGGGTTTTGGGGTTTTTTTGGGTGTTTTTGGGGGTTTTTGGGGATTTTTGGGTTTTTTGGGGGGTTTTTGGGATTTTTGGGGGGGTTTTGGGGATTTTTGATTTTTTGGGGTTTTTTTTGGATTTTTTGGGTTTTTTTTTGGGATTTTTTGGGGGGTTTTTGGGTTTTTTTGGGGGGTTTGGGCTCATCCTGAATTCTGTCTGGGGGAGGTTTTTGGGGTTTTTTGGGTTTTTTGGGGGGTTTGGGGTCACCCTGAATTCTGTCTGAGGAGGTTTGGGGGGGTTTGGGGTTCATTTGGGTTTTGGGGTTTTTGGGGTGTTTTTTGTGTTTTTTGTTGGTTTTGGGGTGGGTTTTTTGTTTTTGAAGGTTTGGGGATTTGGGGGTTTTTGGGGATTTTTTGTGATTTTTTGGGGGTTTTTTGGGATTTTTTGGGGTTTTTTGGGTTTTTTGGGGTTTGGGGTCACCCTGAATTCTGTCTGAGGAGGTTTGGGGGGGTTTGGGGTTCATTTGGGTTTTGGGGTTTTTTGGGGTGTTTTTTGTGTTTTTTGTTGGTTTTGGGGTGGTTTTTTTGGTTTTTGGAGGTTTTGGGGATTTTTGGGGTTTTGGTTTTTTTTTATTTTTTTGGTGGTTTTTGTGATTTTTTTGGGTTTTTTGGGGATTTTTTGGGGTTTTTTGGATTTTGGGGGGGGGGGTTTGGGGGTTTTTTGGATTTTTGGGGGGTTTTGGGGGTTTTTGGGTTTTTTCGGGTTTTTTTGGTGATTTTTGGGGGGATTTTTGGATTTTTTTGGGGTTTTTTTGGGATTTCTGGGGGGGTTTGGGGTTTTTTGGGGGTTTTTTAGTGATTTTTGGGGTTTTTTGTC
>JBBAXF010000142.1:0-43352 GCA_037837765.1 Delichon dasypus | reverse complement strand
CCATTTCCCCCACATTTTTAATTTTTCCCATTCCCCCATTTTCCCATTTTCCCCTTTTTCTAATTATTTTCATTTTTCCCCATTTCCTTCCATTTTTCACCATTTTTCCCATTTCCCCATTTTTTCCAATTTTCTTCAATTTCCCCCATTTTTTTAATTTTTCCCCCCATTTTTACCCATTTCCCCCCTTTTTTTCTCTCACTTTACCTGTTTTTTGTTATTTTTGCCCATTTCCCTCCCTTTTTCCCCATTTATATCCCATTTTACCATTTTACCACAATTTTTAATTTTTTTCCATTTTTCCCCATTTTTTCACATTTTTCTCCTTTTTTCCCCATTTTTCCCAATTCCCCTTGTTCTAATTATTTTCATTTTTCCCCATTCCCCTCCCATTTTTCACCATTTTTCCCATTTCCCCCCCATTTTTCCCATTTTCTTCATTTTCCCCCCATTTTTTTTTCATTTTCCCCCTTTTCCCCCACTTTTTTCATTTTTTCCCATTTTTCCCATTTCCCCCCCATTTTTTCTCTCACTTTTCCCCTGTTTTTTTTTTATTTTTGCCCATTTCCCCCCTTTTTCCCCCATTTAATTACCCATTTTTCCCATTTTACCACAATTTTAATTTTTTTCCATTTTTTCCCCATTTTCCCCATTTTTTCCCCATTTTCCCCCCATTTTTTCCCAATTATTTTCATTTTTTCCCTTCCCCTCCCCATTTTTTCCCCATTTTCCCCCATTTCCCCCCTTTCCGACACATTTTCATTTTTCCCATTTTCCTCCATTTTTCCCCATTTTCCCCACATTTTTAATTTTTCCCCATTCCCCCATTTTCCCCATTTCCCCCTTTTTCTAATTATTTCATTTTTCCCCCATTTCCCTCCCATTTTTCCCCCATTTTTCCCATTTCCCCCCATTTTTTCCCATTTTTCTCATTTTTCCCCCATTTTTCTTCATTTTCCCCCACTTTTTTCATTTTTTTCCCCTCATTTTTCCCATTTTCCCGGAATTTTTTTTTGCCCATTTCCCCCCCTTTTCCCCCATTTTATTTCCCATTTTTCCCATTTTACCACAATTTTTAAATTTTTTACTGTTTTTTTCCCCATTTTTTCCCCATTTTTCTCCTTTTTCCCATTTTTCCCATTTTCCCCTTTTTCTAATTATTTTCATTTTTCCCATTTTCCCCCATTTTTTTCCCATTTTTCTTAATTTTCCCCCCTTTTCCCCCACTTTTTTCATTTTTCCCCCCATTTTTCCATTTCTCCCCCATTTTTTCTCTCACTTTTCCCTGGTTTTTTTTTCCCCATTTCTCCCCCTTTTCCCCCATTTTATTTCCCTTTTTTCCACAATTTTTAAAATTTTTTCTGGTTTTTTCCCCATTTTTTCACATTTTTCTCCTTTTTTTCCCATTTTTTCCCCATTTTTCCCATTTCCCCCCATTTTTCCCAATTATTTTCATTTTTTCCCTTCCCCTCCCCATTTTTTTCCCATTTCTCCCCAAATTTTTCCTTTTCCCCCCATTTTTTCCCCTTTTTTCCCCATTTCCCACGTTTTTCCCATTCATTCGGGGCTTTGGGAATTTGGGGATTTTGGGGAATTTTGGGATTTGAGGATTTGGGGCTGGAATTTTGAGATTTGGGGATTTTTGGGATTTGGGAATTTGGGAATTTTGGGATTTTGGGATGGGAATTCCCAATTCCATGGGAAAAAAGGAACCGGAAATTTTTGGGAATTGGGGATTTCGGGGTGGAATTTTGGGGATTTGGGGATTTGGATTTTCAGGAATTGGGAATTTGGGGAATTGGATTTTTGGGAATGTTGGGATTTAGTGATTTTTGGGATTTGGGGGATTTGGGAATTGGGGATTTGGGAATTTGGGGTGGGAAGGTTGAGATTTGGGGATTTGGGTTTTTGGAATTTTGGGATTTGGGGCTGGAATTTGGGGAATTGGGAATTTGGCGTTTGGGGATTTTGGGGTTTGGGGCTGGAATTTGGGGGTTTGGGAATCTGGGAATTTGGGGATTTTTGGGATTTGGGAATTTGGAATTTGGGGATTTTGGGGTTTGGGGCCGGAATGTTGGGATTGGGGAATTTGGGATTCTGGGATTTTGGGATGGGAATTCCCAATTCCATGGGAAAAAAGGAACCGGAAATTTTTGGGATTTGGGGATTTCGGGGTGGAATTTGGGGATTTGGGGATTTTGGATTTGGGAATTTTAGGATTTGGATTTTCAGGAATTGGGAATTTGGGATTCTGGGATTTTGGGATTTTTGGGATTTTTGGGATTCTGGATTTGGGAATTTAGGGATTTGGAATTTGGGGGATTTGGGGCTGGGATGTTGGAATTGGGGATTTGGGGATTTTGGGGTTGGAATTGGGAATTGGGATTTTGGGGATTTTGGGAATGTTGGGATTTGGGGGATTGGGATTTTGGGGTGGAATGTTGGAATTTGGAATTTTGGGGATTTGGGGCTGGAATGTTGGGATTGTGAATTTGGGATTCAGGGATTTTGGGATGGGAATTCCCAATTCCATGGGAAAAAAGGAACCGGAAATTTTTGGGAATTGGGATTTCGGGGTGGAATTTGGGGATTTGGGGATTTTTGGATTTGGGATTTTGGATTTTCAGGAATTGGGAATTTGGGATTCTGGGATTTTGGGATTTTTGGATTGGGGATTTTGGGATTTGGGGATTGGGAATTTAGGATTCGGGATTTTTGGGATTGGGGATTTTTGGGATTTGGGGGATTTGGGGCTGGAATGTTGGAATTGGGGATTTGGAATTTTGGGGTTTGGGAATTTGGGATTCTGGGATTTGGGGATTGGAATTCCCGATTCCATGGGAAAAAAGAACCGGAAATTCTTGGGAATTTGGGGATTTTTGGGAATTTGAGATTCTGGGGATTGGGGAATTTGGGAATTTGGGATTTGGGGATTTGGATTTTTGGGAATGTTGGAATTTAGTGATTTTTGGGATTTGGGGGATTTGGGAATTTGGGAAGGTTGAGATTTGGAGATTTGGGATTTTGGGATTTTGGGCTGGAATTTGGGGAATTGGAATTTGGCGTTTGGGGATTTTGGGGTTTGGGAATCTGGGAATTTTGGATTTGGGGGATTTGGGATTTTGGAATTTGGGGATTTTGGGGTTTGGGGCTGGAATGTTGGGATTGGGAATTTGGGATTCTGGGATTTTGGATGGGAATTCCCAATTCCATGGGAAAAAAGGAACCGGAAATTCTTGGGATTTGGGGATTTCGGGGTGGAATTTGGGGATTTGGGGATTTTTGGATTTGGGAATTTTAGGATTTGGATTTTCAGGAATTGGGAATTTGGGATTCTGGGATTTTGGGATTTTTGGGATTTTTGGGATTCTGGATTTGGGAATTTAGGGATTTGGAATTTGGGGGATTTGGGGCTGGGATGTTGGAATTGGGGATTTGGGGATTTTGGGGTTGGAATTGGGAATTTGGGATTTTGGGGATTTTGGGAATGTTGGGATTTGGGGGATTGGGGATTTTGGGGTGGAATGTTGGAATTTGGAATTTTGGGGATTTGGGGCTGGAATGTTGGATTGTGAATTTGGGATTCAGGGATTTTGGGATGGGAATTCCAATTCCATGGGAAAAAAGGAACCGGAAATTTTTGGGAATTGGGGATTTCGGGGTGGAATTTGGGGATTTGGGGATTTTTGGATTTGGGATTTTGGATTTTCAGGAATTGGGAATTTGGGATTCTGGGATTTTGGGATTTTTGGATTGGGGATTTTGGGATTTGGGGATTGGGAATTTAGGATTCGGGGATTTTTGGGATTGGGGATTTTTGGGATTTGGGGGATTTGGGGCTGGAATGTTGGAATTGGGGATTTGGGAATTTTGGGGTTTGGGAATTTGGGATTCTGGGATTTGGGGATTGGAATTCCCGATTCCATGGGAAAAAAGGAACCGGAAATTCTTGGGAATTTGGGGATTTTTGGGAATTTGAGATTCTGGGGATTGGGGGGAATTTGGGAATTTGGGATTTGGGGATTTGGATTTTTGGGAATGTTGGAATTTAGTGATTTTTGGGATTTGGGGGATTTGGGAATTTGGGAAGGTTGAGATTTGGAGATTTGGGATTTTGGGATTTTGGGCTGGAATTTGGGGAATTGGGAATTTGGCGTTTGGGGATTTTGGGGTTTGGGAATCTGGGAATTTTGGGATTTGGGGGATTTGGGATTTTGGAATTTGGGGATTTTGGGGTTTGGGGCTGGAATGTTGGGATTGGGAATTTGGGATTCTGGGATTTTGGGATGGGAATTCCCAATTCCATGGGAAAAAAGGAACCGGAAATTCTTGGGATTTGGGGATTTCGGGTGGAATTTTGGGGATTTGGGGATTTGGATTTTTGGGAATGTTGGGATTTAGTGATTTTTGGATTTGGGGATTTTGGGAATGTTGGGATTTGGGGGATTGGGCATTTTGGGGTGGAATGTTGGGATTCGGGATTTTTGGGATTTGGGGATTTGGGAATTTGGGGTGGGAAGGTTGAGATTTGGGGATTTGGGGATTTTGGGATTTTGGGCTGGAATTTGGGGAATTGGGAATTTTGGGGTTTGGGGCTGGAATGTTGGGGGTTTGGGAATCTGGGAATTTTGGGATTTGGGGGATTTGGAATTTGGAATTTGGCGTTTAGGGATTTGGGGATTTTGGGGCTGGAATTTTGAGATTTGGGGATTTTTGGATTTGGGAATTTGGGGATTTGGGGATTTGGGGCTGGAATGTTGGATTTAGAGATTTTTGGGATTTGGGAAATTGGGAATTTTGGGATTTGGGATGCGGGGCTGGAATGTTGGGATTTGGGGATTTGAGATTTTCGGGATTTGGGGATTTTTGGGATTTGGGGATTTGGGGATTTGGGGATTCGGGAATTGGGAATTTGGGATTCTGGGATTTTTGGATTGGGGATTTTGCATTTTCGGGAATTGGGAATTTGGGATTCTGGGATTTTGGGATGGGAATTCCCGATTCCATGGGGAAAAAGGAACCGGAAATTTTTGGGAATTGGGGATTTCGGGGTGGAATTTGGGGATTTTGGGATTTGGATTTCAGGAATTGGGAATTTGGGATTCTGGGGATTTGGATTTTTGGAATGTTGGGATTTGGGGATTTTTGGGAATTTGGGGAATTTGGGGAATTTGAGATTCTGGGGATTGGGGGAATTTGGGATTTTTTGATTTGGGAATTTTGGGATTTGGGGGATTTTGGGATTGGGGATTTTTGAAATTTGGGGATTTGGGGGATTTGGGGTGGGAAGGTTGAGATTTGGGGATTTGGATTTTTGGGATTTTGGGCTGGAATTTGGGGAATTGGGAATTTGGCGTTTGGGGATTTTGGGGTTTGGGGCTGGAATGTTGGGGGTTTGGGAATCTGGAATTTTGGGATTTTGGGGATTTGGGAATTTGGAATTTGGGATTTTGGGGTTTGGGGCTGGAATGTTGGGATTGGGAATTTGGGATTCTGGGATTTTGGGATCAGAATTCCCAATTCCATGGGGAGAAAAGGATCTGGAAATTCTTGGATTTGGGGATTTTAGGGCTGGAATTTTGAGATTTGGGGATTTTTGGGATTTGGGAATTTGGGGATTTTGTGGTTTGGGGCTGGAATGTTGGGATTGGGAATTTGGGATTCTGGGATTTTGGGATGGGAATTCCCAATTCCATGGGAAAAAAGGAACCGGAAATTTTTGGGAATTGGGGATTTGGGGGTGGGATTTGGGGATTTGGGGATTTTGGATTTGGGAATTTGGATTTTCAGGAATTGGGAATTTGGGATTCTGGGATTTTGGGATTTTTGGATTGGGATTTTGGGATTTGGGGATTGGGAATTTAGGATTCGGGATTTTTGGGATTGGGGATTTTTGGGATTTGGGGGATTTGGGGCTGGAATGTTGGAATTGGGAATTTGGGAATTTTGGGGTTTGGGAATTTGGGATTCTGGGATTTTGGGATGGGAATTCCCGATTCCATGGGAAACAAGGAACCGGAAATTTTTGGGAATTGGGGATTTGAATTTTGGGAATTTGGGATTTGGGGATTTGGGGCTGGAATGTTGGGATTTGGGGATTTTTGGGATTTGGGAATTTTGGGATTTGGGACGCGGTGCTGGGAATGTTGGGATTCGGGATTTTGGGGATTTGGGGATTTGGAATTCTGGGATTTTGGGATTTGGGGATTCGGGAATTGGGAATTTGGGATTCTGGGATTTTTGGGCTTTGGGGGATTTTTGGGCTTTGGGGATTTTTGGGATTTTGGGATTGGGGATTTCTGGGATTTGGGGGATTTGGGGCTGGAATGTTGGAATTGGGGATTTGGGAATTTTGGGGTTTGGGAATCTGGGATTCTGGGATTTTGGGATCGGAATTCCCGATTCCATGGAAAAAAAGGAACCGGAAATTTTTGGGGAATTGGGGATTTGGGGATTTGGGATTCTGGGGATTTGGGGCTGGAATGTTGGGATTTGGGGATTTTTGGGATTTGGGGATTTGGGATTTTGGAATTTTGGGATTCTGGGATTTTTGGATTTGGGGATTTTTGGGATTGGGGATTTTGGGAATTCGGGTCTGGAATGTTGATATTTGGGGATTTGGGATTCTGGATTTTGGAATTTGGGGATTTGGAGATTTTGGGATTGGGGATTTTTAGGATTTGGGAATTTTTAGGATTTCGGGGCTGGAATGTCGGGATTTAGGATTTGGGGATTTTGGGAACTCTGGTATTTGGGAATTTAGGGATTTGGAATTTTGGGGATTTGGGGCTGGGACGTTGGAATTGGGGATTTGGGGATTTTGGGGTTGGAATTGGGAATTTGGGATTTTGGGGATTTTGGGAATGTTGGGATTTGGAGCTTTTGGGATTTGGGGATTTTGGGGTGGAATGTTGCAATTTGGGGGTTTTTGGCATTTGCCATTTGGGAAATCAGGATTTTAGGATTTGGGGATTTGGGGATTTTTGGGGCTGGAATACTGAGACCTGGAATTCTGGGATCGGAACCACCAATTCCACGGGAAATTTGGGAATCAACCAACCAAACCGAAAAGCCGGAATTCCGTGAGAAATTTGGGAATTCCGGCGCCACTCACCGCGTCTCCAGCTTTCCCAGGAAGGGCGGGAGCCCGGAATTCCTCGGAAAAGAGATCGGAATTCCGAGGAAAAGCGGGAATTCGATGGGAATTCTCTGCTCCCAGCGGGAATTTAACGGGAATTTTTCGATCCCAGCGGGAATTTAACGGGAATTTTCGATCCCAGCAGGAATTCAATGGGAATTTTTGGATTAAATGGGAATTAAATAGGAATTCTTTGTTTAAATGGGAATTCTTCGGGAATTCAGTGATCCCAGCAGGAATTAAATAGGAATTTTTGGATTAAATGGGAATTAATTGGGAATTCTTTGTTTAAATGGAATTCTTTGGGAATTCAATGATCCCAGTGGGAATTAAATAGGAATTCTTTGATTAAAAGGGAATTAATTGGGAATTCTCTGCTCCCAGCGGGAATTTAACGGGAATTTTTCGATCCCAGCAGGAATTCAATGGGAATTTTTGGATTAAAAGGGAATTAATTGGGAATTTAATGAACACAGCGGGAATTCAATGGGAAGTTTTGGATTAAATGGGAATTAATTGGGAATTCTTGATTAAAAGGGAATTAATTGGGAATTTTCTGATCCCAGCAGGAATCAAATAGGAATTTTTGGATTAAATGGGAATTAAATAGAAATTCTTTGATGAAATGGGAATTAATTGGGAATTCTTTGTTTAAATGGAATTCTTTGGGAATTCAATGATCCCAGTGGGAATTAAAGAGGAATTCTTTGATTAAAAGGGAATTAATTGGGAATTCTCGGCTCCCAGCGGGAATTTAACGGGAATTTTTTGATCCCAGCAGGAATTCAATGGGAATTTTTGGATTAAAAGGGAATTAATTGGGAATTTTCTGATCCCAGAGGAATTTAAATAGGAATTCTTTGATTAAAAGGGAATTAATTGGGAATTTAATGATCACAGTGGGAATTAAATAGGAATTCTTTTATTAAATGGGAATTTATTGGGAATTCAATGATCCAGCAGGAATTCAATGGGAAGTTTTGTGGATTAAATGGGAATTAATTGGGAATTCTTTGATTAAAAGGGAATTAATTGGGAATTCTCTGCTCCCAGTGGGAATTCAATGGGAAGTTTTGGATTAAATGGGAATTAATTGGGAATTCTTTGATTAAAAGGGAATTTATTGGGAATTTAATGAACACAGTGGGGATTCAATGGAAATTTTTGGACTAAAGGGGAATTAATTAGGAATTCTTTGATTAAAGGGGAATTAAATAGGAATTCTTTGATTAAGTGGGAATTAATTGGGAATTCTTTGATTAAAAGGGCATTGGGAATTCTCTGCTCCAGTTGGCATTAAATGGGATTTTTTTTTTACTAAATGGGAATTTGCTGTTCCCAGAAGGAATTCAGTGGGAATTTCGGGATTAAATGGGAATTCAATGGGAATTTTTGGATTAAATGGGAATTAACTGGGAATTCTTTGATTAAAAGGGAATTAATTGGGAATTCTCTGCTGCCAGGTGGGAATTGAGTGGGATTTTTTTGATTAAATGGGAATTCAATGGGAATTTGGGGATTAAATGGGAATTAATTGGGAATTCTCTGCTGCCAGGTGGGAATTCAACGGGAATCTTTTGATCCCACCGGGAATTCCACGGAATTTCTCCGCTCCAGGCGCAAATCAAGCCAAAAATCCCAACCCCGGCGGGAATTCCGGGCCGGGCCGCTGCAGGAAAACCTCGGGAATTCCGGAAGCTTCCATGGGGATCCCTCCTCTTCCCAAGGCTCCTAAAAACCGGGAAAAAACTCTTCAAAATCTCCACCACCACCCCCCCCCCCCCAAAAAAAAAAGAAAATAAAAAATTCCCCAATAATCCCAATCCTAATTTTTGTTGTTGTTGTTTTTCTCCCCTCCCCTTCCGGAATTCCGATCCCAGGTTGATTTTTTGGTGTTTTTGGGGTTTGTTGTTGTTGTTGTTGTGGGGTTTTTTTCCCTCCCTTTGGAATTCCAGCTCCGCTGTCCCATTAATCCCGAAGCCGAGCTCCAGGGCCTTGTCCAATATTTGGCCCTAAAAAAAAAAAAATAATAAAAATAAAAATAAAAAGTGGGAGAGGAGAGAATTTTTTTTTTCTTCTTCTTTTTTTCCAGACCACGGAGAAATGCTGGGATTCAGGGAAAACAAACAACAAAAAAGGAATATTTAAGGGGGAAAAAAAGAAAAAAAACACCCCAAACTTGGGATTTTTATTTTATTTTTAAATATTTGGGGGGGGGGAATAATAAAAAAAAATAATAAAATCCCTCCCTGGATGACATTCCAGATTTTTCCGGAGCCGATTCCAAACAACAAAAAAAAAAAAGAAAAAGAAAAAAAAAGAAAAAGGGGGTAGTTTGCTGTCCTTGCCTCTCAGGGCAGGGTTTTTCCCGAGGATATTCCAAGATTTCCCCTCTAAAAATTTGGGAAGCGATTCCCAGAAAAATCCGAATTTTCCCCCACCCCTAAAAGGGTCCGGAGTTTTGTAAAATTCCCACCCCCTTAAAAGGGGCTTAGAAAGGCGGAATTCTCTCCGCTGGCGGTTTCCCAGGGGGATTTCATCCCGATTTTATTTAAATTTTTTTTTGGGGGGAAAAAGCTCCCAATGGAATTTTTTGGGGTAGAAACGAGGAAAAAAAAAAAAGGAGAATGAAAGGGGAGAGTCCTGCTCAGGCCTCGGAAATTCCGGGAAGCTCCGGCAGCTCCCGCTGGGTCCCGCCCGCTTCCATCCTCACCCTCATCCATCTCAAATATTCCCAAATATTCCAAAAATTCCCAAAATTTCCCCCCGAATTCCCAAATTTCCTTCGCCCCCCCCCCCCCCCCCCGCCGGCAGCCAGCACTCACCGGGACCCGCCCGGGCGCCGCTTCCGGGGTGTGGAGGACACGCCCCCCCTTCACAGAGACACGCCTCCTGATAGGCGGACACGCCTCCCGATAGGCGGACACGCCTCCCACAGGAGGGACACGCCTCCCGATAGGCGGACACGCCTCCCTAAAAGCGGACACGCCTCCCGATAGGCGGACACGCCTCCCGATAGGCGGACACGCCTCCCACAGGAGGACACGCCTACCTAGAGGAGGACACGCCCTCATGAGTGCTGATTGGCTGAGAGGAAAAGGGGCGGGGTTACCTGTCGTGTCGGCGACCCTGGCGGGGCGGGAGGAAAAGGAACCCGGCGGGAGCCCAAAGTGTCCCCAAATTGACCCAAAATGTCCCCAAATTGTCCCAAAATGTCCCCAATTGGCCCAAAATGTTCCCAAATTGGCCCAAAATGTCCTGAAATTTGCCCCCAAAATGGCCCCAATTGGCCCAAAATGTCCCCAAATCTTCCCAAATTGGCCCAAAATTACCCAAATTGGCCCCAAAATGGCCCCAAATTGGCCCCAAATCTTCCCCAGATCGGCCCAAAATGGCCCGAAATTTGCCCCAAAATGTCCCCAAATCTTCCCAAAATGTCCCAAAATTCGCCCAAATTGTCCCAAAATGTCCCAAAATTTGCCCAAAAAATGGCCCCAATTGTCCAAAAATGGCCCCAATTGTCCCAAAATGTCCAAAATTTGCCCAAATTGGCCCCAATTGTCCCGAAATTTGCCCAAAATGGCCCAAATTGGCCCCAAATTGTCCCAAAATGTCCCAAAATTTGCCCCAAAATGGCCCCAATTGTCCCAAAATGTGCCGAAATGGCCCCAAATGTCCCCAAATGGCCCCAAATTGGCCCCAAATTGTCCAAAAATCTTCCCAAATGGCCCAATTGTCCCAAAATGTCCCCAAAATTTGCCCCAAAATGGCCCCAATTGGCCCAAAATGTCCCAAAATTCGCCCAAATTGTCCCAAAATGTCCCAAAATTTGCCCAAAATGGCCCCAATTGTCCCAAAATGGCCCAAAATTTGCCCCAAAATGGCCCCAATTGTCAAAAAATGGCCCCAAATTGTCCAAAAATGTCCCCAAATTGGCCCCAAAATGGCCCAAAATGGCCCCAATTGTCCCAAAATGTGCCCCAAATGGCCCCAAATGGGCCCCAAATTGTCCAAAAATCTTCCCAAGTGGTCCCAATTGTCCAAAATGTCCCCAAATCTCCCCAAAATGGCCCCAAAATGTCCCAAAATCTCCCCAAATTGGCCCAAAATGTCCCAAAATTGGCCCCAAAATAGCCCAAAATTGGCCCAAAATGGCCCCAATTGTCCCAAAATCTCCCCAAATTGGCCCAAAATTTGCCCCAAAAATGTCCCCAAAATGCCCCAAATCTCCCAAAATGGCCCAAAATGGCCCAAATTTGCCCCCAAATGGCCCCAATTGTCCAAAATGTCCCCAAAATGGCCCCAAATGCCCCCAAATTGGCCCCAAATCGGCCCAAAATCTCCCAAATTTGCCCCAAAATGGCCCCAATTGTCCAAAAATGGCCCCAAATTGTCCCAAAATGGCCCCAAATTTGCCCCAAATCTCCCCAAAATGTTCCCAAATTGTCCCAAAATGTCCCCGAAATTTGCCCCAAATGGCCCCAGATCAGCCCAAAATGTCCTCAAATCTCCCCAAAATGTCCCGAAATTGGCCATAAATGGCCCCAAATTCTGCCCCAAATCCCTCCCAGTGCCCCCTAAATCCTTTCTGATCTCCCCAAATCCCCCAAATTTTTCCCCAATGCCCCCGAAATGTCCCCAAATTGGCCCCAAAATGTCCCCAACCCCCCCAAATGTCCCCAAAGTGGCTCCAAAATGGCCCCAAAATGTCCAAAAATGGCCCCAAATTGTCCCAAAATGGCCCCAAATTTGCCCCCAAATGGCCCCAAATCTACCCCAAAATGGCCCCAAAATAGCCCAAAATTGGCCCAAAAATGGCCCCAATTGTCCCAAAATCTCCCCAAATTGGCCCAAAATTTGCCCCAAAATGTCCCAAAATGCCCCAAATCTCCCCTCAAATCGGCCCAAAATCTCCCCAAATTTGCCCCAAAATCTCCCCAAATTTGCCCCAAAATGGCCCCAAATTTGCACCAAAATGGCCCCAATTGTCCAAAATGGCCCCAAATTTGCACCAAAATGGCCCCAATTGTCCCAAAATGGCCCCAATTTGGCCCAAAATCTTCCCAAATTCGCCCAAAATTTGCCCCAAAATGTCCCGAAATTTGCCCCAAAATGTCCCCAAAATGTCCCAAATCTCCCCAAATTGGCCCCAAATCTCCCCAAATTTGCCCCTAAATGGCCCCAAATTGTCCCAAAATGTCCCCAAATCTCCCCAAATGGCCCCAATTGTCCCAAAATGTGCCCCAAATGGCCCCAAATGGCCCCAAATTGGCCCAAAATGTCCTGAAATTCGCCCAAATTGTCCCAAAATGTCCCAAAATTTGCCCCAAAATGGCCCCAAATTGGCCCAAAATCTTCCCAAATTGGCCCAAAATGGCCCAAAATTTGCCCCAAAATGTCCCCAAATCGGCCCAAAATGTCCCCAAATTGGCCCAAAATGCCCCAAATTTGCCCCAAATGGTCCCAATTGTCCCAAAATGTCCCTGAATTGACCCCAAAATGTCCCTGAATCCCCCCAAAATGTCCCCAAAATGTCCCCAAATTCTGCCCCAAATCCCTCCCAGTGTCCCCAAAATGTCCCAAAATCTCCCCAAATTCTGCCCCAGTGTCCCCAAATACCCCCAAATGTCCCCAAATTCTGCCCCAAATCCCTCTCAGTGTCCCCAAATCTCCCCAAATTCTCCCCAAATTCTGCCCCAATGTCCCCAAAATTCCCCCAAATGTCCCCAAACTCCCCCAAAATCTCCTCCTGATGTCCCCAAATCCCCTCCAGTGTCCCCAAATTTCCACCAAATGTCCCTAAATTCTGCCCCAATGTCCCCAAAATCCCCCAAAATGTCCCCAAATCGCCTCCAGTGTCCCCAAAATCCCCTCCTGAAGTCCCTGAATCCCCCCCAAATGTCCCCAAATCCCCAAATTCTGCCCCAAATCCCTCCCAGTGTCCCCAAATCTCCCCAAATGTCCCCAAATTCCCCCAAAATCTCCTCCAGTGTCCCCAAATTTCCACCAAATCTCCCCAAATTCTGCCCCAATGTCCCCAAAGTGCCCCAAAATGTCCCCAGCTCCCCTCCTGATGTCCCCAAACCCTTTCTGGTGTCCCCAAATGTCCCCAAACTCCCCCCAAAATCTCCTCCTGATGTCCCCAAATCCCCCCAGTGCCCCCAAATTTTCACCAAATGTCCCCAAATTCTGCCCCAATGTCCCCAAAATCCCCCAAAATGTCCCCAAGTTCCACCCAAATCCCCCCAAAATGTCCCCAAATCCTTTCGGATGTCCCCAAATTCTGCCCCCAATGTCCCCCCAATCTCCCCTTGATGGCCCCAAATCGCCTCCAGTGTCCCCAAAATCCCCTCCTGAAGTCCCTGAATCCCCCCAAAATGTCCCCAAATCCCCAAATTCTGCCCCAAATCCCTCTCAGTGTCCCCAAATCTCCCAAAATGTCCCCAAATTCCCCCAAAATCTCCCCCAGTGTCCCCAAATTTCCACCAAATCTCCCCAAATTCTGCCCCAATGTCCCCGAATCCCCCCAAATGTCCCCAAACTCCCCCCAAAATCTCCTCCTGATGTCCCCAAATCCCCTCCAATGTCCCCAAATTTCCACCAAATGTCCCCAAATTCTGCCCCGATGTCCCCCAAATCCCCCCAAATGTCCCCAAACTCCCCCAAAATCTCCTCCTCATGTCCCCAAATCCCTCCCAGTGTCCCCAAATTTCCCCAAATTCTGCCCCAATGTCCCCAAATTCCCCCAAAATCTCCTCCAGTGTCCCCAAATTTCCACCAAATCTCCCCAAATTCTGCCCCAATGTCCCCAAATTGTCCCCAACTCCCCTCCTGATGTCCCCAAATGTCCCCAAATCCCTCAAAATGTCCCCGAATTTCCACCAAATGACCCCGAATCCCAAAATCTCCTCCTGATGTCCCCAAATCCCCTCCAGTGTCCTCAAATTTCCACCAAATCTCCCCAAATTCTGCCCCAATGTCCCCAAAATCCCCCAAAATGTCCCCAAATTCCACCCAAAATCCCCCAAAATGTCCCCAAATCCTTTCGGATGTCCCCAAATTCTGCCCCCAATGTCCCCTCAAATCTCCCCTTGATGGCCCCAAATCGCCTCCAGTGTCCCCAAAATCCCCTCCTGAAGTCCCTGAATCCCCCCAAAATGTCCCCAAATCCCCAAATTCTGCCCCAAATCCCTCCCAGTGTCCCCAAATCTCCCCAAATGTCCCCAAATTCCCCCAAAATCTCCCCCAGTGCCCCCAAATTTCCACCAAATCTCCCCAAATTCTGCCCCAATGTCCCCAAAATCTCCCCAAGTTCTGCCTCAATGTCCCCAAAATCCCCCAAAATGTCCCCAAATTCTGCCCCCAATGTCCCCAAAGTGCCCCAAAATGTCCCCAGCTCCCCTCCTGATGTCCCCAAACCCTTTCTGGTGTCCCCAAAAGTCCCCAAACTCCCCCAAAATCTCCTCCTGATGTCCCCAAATCCCCTCCAGTGTCCCCAAATTTCCACCAAATGTCCCCAAATTCTGCCCCCAATGTCCCCAAATTGTCCCCAACTCCCCTCCTGATGTCCCCAAATGGCCCCAAATCCCTCAAAATGTCCCCAAATTTCCACCAAATGTCCCCGAATCCCAAAATTTCCTCCTCAATGTCCCAAAATCCTTTCGGATGTCCCCAAATTCTGCCTCAATGTCCCCAAAATCCCCCAAAATGTCCCCAAATTCCACCCAAATCCCGCCAAAATGTCCCCAAATTCTGCCCCCAATGTCCCCCAAATCTCCTCCTGATGTCCCCAAATCGCCTCCAGTGTCCCCAAATTTCCACCAGATGTCCCTGAATCCCCCCAAAATGTCCCCAAAATGTCCCCAAATCCCCAAATTCTGCCCCAAATCCCTCTCAGTGCCCCCAAATCTCCCCAAAATCTCCCCAAGTTCTGCCCCAATGTCCCCAAAATTCCCCCAAATGTCCCCAAACTCCCCCAAAATCTCCTCCTGATGTCCCCAAATCCCCTCCAGTGTCCCCAAATTTCCACCAAATGTCCCTAAATTCTGCCCCAATGTCCCCAAATGTCCCCAAATCCCCAAATTCTGCCCCAAATCCCTCTCAGTGTCCCCAAATCTCCCAAAATGTCCCCGAATTTCCCCAAATGTCCCCAAATTCTGCCCCAAAATCTCCTCCAGTGTCCCCAAATCTTCCCAAATGTCCCCAAATTCTGCCCCAATGTCCCCAAATGTCCCCAAATCCCTCAAAATGTCCCCAAATTTCCACCAAATGTCCCCGAATCCCAAAATCTCCTCCTCATGTCCCCAAATCCCCTCCCAGTGTCCCCAAATCCTTTCGGATGTCCCCAAATTCTGCCTCAATGTCCCCAAAATCCCCCCAAATGTCCCCAAATTCCACCCAAATCCCCCCAAAATGTCCCCAAATTCTGCCCCAAATCCCTCTCAGTGTCCCCAAATCTCCCCAAATGTCCCCAAATTCTGCCCCAATGTCCCCAAAGTGCCCCAAAATGTCCCCAAATCCCCCCATTGTCACCAAATGTCCCCAAATCCCCTCCCCAGTGTCCCCAAATCCTTTCTGGTGTCCCCAAGTTCTGCCCCAATGTCCCCAAAATCCCCCCAAATGTCCCCAAATTCCACCCAAATCCCCCCAAAATGTCCCCAAATCCCCCCAAATTCTGCCCCAAATCCCTCTCAGTGGCCCCAAATTTCCCAAAATGTCCCCAAATTCCCCCAAAATCTCCCCCAGTGCCCCCAATTTTCCACCAAATCTCCCCAAATTCTGCCTCAATGTCCCCAAAGTGCCCCAAAATGTCCCCAACTCCCCTCCTGATGTCCCCAAACCCTTTCTGGTGTCCCCAAATGTCCCCAAACTCCCCCAAAATCTCCTCCTGATGTCCCCAAATCCCCCCAGTGCCCCCAAATTTCCACCAAATGTCCCCAAATTCTGCCCCAATGTCCCCAAATTGTCCCCAACTCCCCTCCTGATGTCCCCAAATGTCCCCAAATCCCTCAAAATGTTCCCCGAATTTCCACCAAATGTCCCCAAATTCTGCCCCAATGTCCCCAAAATCTCCCCAAGTTCTGCCTCAATGTCCCCAAATTCCACCCAAATCCCCCCAAAATGTCCCCAAATCCCCAAATTCTGCCCCAAATCCCTCTCAGTGTCCCCAAATCCCCCCAAATGTCCCCAAATCTCCCAAATCTCCCCAAATTCCCCCAAAATCTCCCCAGTGCCCCCAAATGTCCCCCAAATCTCCCCAAATTCTGCCCCCAATGCCCCCAAATCGCCTCCAGTGTGCCCAAATTTCCACCAAATGTCCCTGAATCCCCCAAAATGTCCCCAAATTCTGACCCAAATCCCTCTCAGTGTCCCCAAAATGTCCCCAAATCTCCCCAAATTCTGCCCCAATGTCCCCCAAAATGTCCCCAAATCCCCCCATTGTCACCAAATGTCCCCAAATCCCCTCCCCAGTGTCCCCAAATCCTTTCTGGTCTCCCCAAATTCTGCCCCAATGTCCCCAAACTCCCCCCAAAATCTCCTCCTGATGTCCCCAAATCCCCCCAGTGTCCCCAAATTTCCACCAAATGTCCCCAAATTCTGCCCCAATGTCCCCAAAATCCCCCAAAATGTCCCCAAATTGTCCCCAACTCCCCTCCTGATGTCCCCAAATGTCCCCAAATCCCTCAAAATGTCCCCGAATTTCCACCAAATGTCCCCGAATCCCAAAATCTCCTCCTCAATGTCCCAAAATCGCCTCCAGTGTCCCCAAATTTCCACCAAATGTCCCCAAATTCTGCCCCAATGTCCCCAAAATCCCCCAAAATGTCCCCAAAATATCCCCAAATCCTTTCAGATGTCCCCAAATCGCCTCCAGTGTCCCCAAATCTCCCCAAATGTCCCCAAATTCCCCCAAAATCTCCCCCAGTGTCCCCAAAATGTCCCCAAATCCCCCCAAATTCTGCCCCAAATCCCTCTCAGTGTCCCCAAATTTCCCAAAATGTCCCCAAATTCCCCCAAAATCTCCCCCAGTGCCCCCAATTTTCCACCAAATCTCCCCAAATTCTGCCTCAATGTCCCCAAAGTGCCCCAAAATGTCCCCAGCTCCCCTCCTGATGTCCCCAAACCCTTTCTGGTGTCCCCAAATGTCCCCAAACTCCCCCCAAAATCTCCTCCTGATGTCCCCAAATCCCCCCAGTGCCCCCAAATTTTCACCAAATGTCCCCAAATTCTGCCCCAAGGTCCCCAAATTGTCCCCAACTCCCCTCGTGATGTCCCCAAATGTCCCCAACTCCCTCAAAATGTCCCCGAATTTCCACCAAATGTCCCCAAATTCTGCCCCAAGGTCCCCAAATTGTCCCCAGCTCCCCTCCTGATGTCCCCAAGAGGCCCCAGATGTCTCAGGTGTCCCCAGCCCTGAGGAGGTCACAGCGGATTCGGGGTGAAATCCTTTAATTCGCTGAGTTTGGGACACGCCGGGGGCTCCTTGGGGACATCTCGGTGTCACCGTGGTGACCCTTGGGGACATCTCAGTGTCACCATGGATCCTTGGGGACATCCCATTGTCATTGTCACCGTGGTGATCCTTGGGGACATCTCAGTGTCACCATGGACCCTTGGGGACATCCCATTGTCACCGTGGTGACCCTTGGGGACATCCCGGTGTCACCATGGTGACCTTTAGGGACATCTTGGTGTCACCATGGTGACCCTTGGGGACATCTCTGTGTCACCATGGACCCTTGGGGACATCTCAGTGTCACCATGGTGACCCTTGGGGACATCTCGGTGTCACCGTGGTGACCCTTGGGGACATCCCGTTGTCATTGTCACCATGGTGACCCTCGGGGACATCTCATTGTCACTGTGGTGACCTTTGGGGACATCTCGGTGTCACTGTGGTGACCCTTGGGGACATCTCTGTGTCACCATGGTGACCTTTGGGGATGTCCCATTGTCATTGTCACCATGGTGACCCTTGGGGACATCCCATTGTCACTGTGGTGACCCTTGGGGACATCTCGGTGTCACCATGGTGACCTTTGGGGACATCCCATTGTCACCATGGATCCTTGGGGACATCTCAGTGTCATTGTCACTGTGGCCACCGCTGGGGACATCCCATTGTCACCATGGACCCTCGGGGACATCCCATTGTCATTGTCACCGTGGCCATCGCTGGGGACATCCTATTGTCACTGTGAACCCTTGGGGACATCCCGGTGTCACCGTGGTGACACTTGGGGACATCTCGGTGTCACCATGGACCCTTGGGGACATCTCGGTGTCACCGTGGTGACCCTCAGGGACATCTCGGTGTCACCGTGGCCACCCTTGGGGACATCTCGGTGTCACCGTGGTGACCCTTGGGGACATCCCATTGTCACCATGGATCCTTGGGGACATCCCATTGTCACTGTGGTGACCCTTGGGGACATCTCAGTGTCACCATGGACCCTAGGGGACATCCCGGTGTCACCATGGTGACCCTTGGGGACATCTCGGTGTCACCGTGGTGACCCTTGGGGACATCCCGCTGTCACCACGGATCCTTGGGGACATCTCATTGTCATTGTCACCATGGCCATCGCTGAGGACATCTCAGTGTCACTGTGAACCCTTGGGGACATCTCGGTGTCACCGTGGTGACCCTTGGGGACATCCCAGTGTCACCAAGATGGCTCCTCAAGGATGTTCCATTGTCACCACGGTGGCTTTTTGAGGACATCATCCCATTGTCATTGTCACCACCATGGCAGCTCCTCCAGGACGCTCCATTGTCACCATGGTGGCTTCTTGGGGACACCATCCCATTGTCACCATGGTGACATTCCAGGACATCCCATTGTCACCATGGTGGTTCCTCAAGGTCACCATGGCGGTTTATTGAGGACATCCCATTGTCACTGTGCTGGAGCTTTGGGGACACCCCATGGTCACCATGGTGACACTCCAGGACACCCCACTGTCCCCATGGTGACACTCCAGGACATGCCACTGTCACCAAGACGGCTCCTCCAGGACACCCCATTGTCACCGCGGTGGCTTTTTGAGGACATCCCAGTGTCACCAAAATGGCTCCTCCAGGACACTCCACGGTCATCGCGGTTGCTTTTTGAGGACATCATCCCATTGTCACCATGGTGACCCTCCAGGACACCCCACTGTCACCACGGTGACACTCCAGGACAGTCCATTGTCACCACGGTGGCTCCTCAAGGTCACCACGGTGGTTTATTGAGGACATCCCATTGTCACCGTGCTGGAGCTTTGGGGACACCCCACGGTCACCATGGTGACCCTTGGGGACACCACTCCATTGTCACCATGGTGACCCTTGGGGACGCCCCACTGTCACCATGGCAGCTCCTCCAGGACATCCCACTGTCACCATGGTGACACTCCAGGACACTCCATTATCACCACGGTGGCTCCTCAAGGTCACCATGGTGGTTTATTGAGGACATCTCATTGTCACCGTGCTGGAGCTTTGGGGACACCCCATGGTCACCATGGTGACCCTTGGGGACACCACTCCATTGTCACCACGGTGACACTCCAGGACATCCCACTGACATCAAGATGGCTCCTCAACAGCGTGCCATGGTCACCGTGGTGGCTTTTTGAGGCCATCCCAGTGTCACTGTGGTGACCCTCCAGGACACTCCACAGTCACCACGGTGACACTCCACAACACTCCATTATCACCATGGTGGTTCCTCAAGGTCACCATGGTGGTTTATTGAGGACACCCCATTGTCACCATGCTGGAGCTTTGGGGACACCCTATGGTCACCATGGTGACCCTTGGGGACGCCCCACTGTCACCATGGCAGCTCCTCCAGGACACCCCACTGTCCCCATGGTGACACTCCAGAACACTCCATTATCACCACGGTGGTTCCTCAAGGTCACCATGGCGGTTTATTGAGAACATCCCAGTGCCACCAAGACGGCTCCTCAAGGATGTTCCATTGTCACCATGGTGGCTTTTTGAGGACACCACTCCATTGTCACCATGGTGACCCTCAAGGACATCCCAGTGTCACCAAGACAGCTCCTCCAGAATGTTCCATTGTCACCACAGTGGCTTTTTGAGGACATCATCCCACTGTCCCCATGGTGACACTCCAGGACACTCCATTATCACCATGGTGGCTCCTCAAGTCACCATGGTGGTTTATTGAGGACATCCCATTGTCACTGTGCTGGAGCTCTGGGGACACCCCATGGTCACCATGGTGACCCTTGGGGACACCACTCCATTGTCACCATGGTGACACTCCAGGACATCCCATTGTCACCATGGTGGTTCCTCAAGGTTACCATGGCGGTTTATTGAGGACATCCCATTGTCACCAAGACGGCTCCTCAAGGATGTTCCATTGTCACCGTGGTGGCTTTTTGAGGACATCATCCCATTGTCATTGTCACCACCATGGCAGCTTCTCCAGGACGCTCCATTGTCACCATGGTGGCTTTTCTGGGGACACCATCCCATTGTCACCATGGTGACACTCCAGGACATCCCATTGTCACCATGGTGGTTCCTCAAGGTCACCATGGTGGTTTATTGAGAACATCTCATTGTCACCGTGCTGGAGCTTTGGGGACACCCCATGGTCACCGTGGTGACCCTTGGGGACATCCCACTGTCCCCATGGTGACACTCCAGGACATCCCAGTGTCACCACGGTGGTTCCTCAAGGTCACCATGGCGGTTTATTGAGAACATCCCATTGTCACCAAGACGGCTCCTCAAGGATGTTCCATTGTCACCACGGTGGCTTTTTGAGGACATCATCCCATTGTCATTGTCACCACCATGGCAGCTCCTCCAGGACGCTCCATTGTCACCATGGTGGCTTCTTGGGGACACCATCCCATTGTCACCATGGTGACCCTTGGGGACACCCCACTGTCACCATGGTGACACTCCAGGACATCCCATTGTCACCACGGTGGCTCCTCAAGGTCACCATGGTGGTTTATTGAGAACATCCCATTGTCACCGTGCTGGAGCTCTGGGGACACCCCATGGTCACCATGGTGACACTCCAGGACATCCCAGTGTCACCACAGTGGCTTTTTGAGGACATCATCCCATCGTCATTGTCACCACCATGGTAGCTCCTCCAGGACGCTCCATTGTCACCGCGGTGGCTTTTCTGGGGACACCACCCCACTGCCACCACCACGGACCCTCGAGGCCACCCCGTCGTCCCCTCGAGTCCTCCCGGTGACATCCGGGCGTCACCTGGACATCTCCTCCTCCTTCCTCCGCTCCTCCTCCTCCTCCCTGTCCATGTCCCTCAGGCGCTTCTCCAGCTCCTCGGGAATTGTCACCTCCAGCAGGTTCTCCATGCCCTCCTCGGGCTCGTCACCGATCAGCACCTGGAGAAGACACCCCCCCCAAAAAAAAAAACAAAACACCCCAAAACTCCGGGATCGCGCCCCGAAACGCCCGGAAGGCGCGTCCCGGAATTCCCGGCTCACCTGGATCACCTTCCGGCAGGCGCTGAGGACCTCGGGGTCCTTCTCCCAGGCGTGGAGCTCCCGGAGAACCAGGTAGGAACCTCGGGATCGTAGGTGGAGCCGGCCGGGCTTGGTGGCCGTCAGCTGAGCGGGGACATCGGGGGGAGGAAAAAAACAAAAAAAAGTTGGGAATTCTGGGATTTTTGGGGTCACCAAGGAGCTTCTGGTGGGTGGTGGGACTCAGAATTCCTCGAAGAGCTCCTTGCTGTGGAAGTTCTCGGTGGGACGTGGAGAAGCCGTCGCAGAATTCCGAAAAGTAACGGGTAAATCCGAGAATTCCCCGTGGAACCCCCAAAGTTCATCGAGGAACCCCAAAAAAATCCTGAAAGAACCTCAAAGTCCTCCAAGGAACTCTCAAAATTCCTCAAGGAACCCGAAATCCTTCACAGAACTTTCAAGTCCTTCACGGAGCTCCCCAAGTCCCTCAAGAAACCCCAAAATTCCTCATGAAACTCCTAAAATTCCTTACGAAACCCCAAAATCCCTCTTGGAAGACCCCAAAAATTCCTCCTGAAACACCAAAGCTCCTCAAGGAACCCCCAAAAATCCCCAGGAACACTCAAGGAACATCCAAAATTCCTCATGGAACCCCCAAAAAATCCTCCTGAAACCCTGAAACTCCTCAAGGACCATCCAAAATCCCCCATAAAACACAAAAATCTCTCAAGGAACCCCCAAAATTTCTCCTTACACCCCAAAATTCTTTCGGGAGCCCTAAAAATCCCTCAGGGAACATCCGAAATTCCTCAAGAAACCCCAAAAATTCTTCACTGGAACCCCAAAAATTCTTCACTGGAACCCCAAAAATCCCCCCTGGAACCCTCAAAAAATCCCTCCTGGAACCCCAAAAATATCTCAAGAATCCCCAAAAATTCTTTCGGGAGCCCTAAAAATCCCTCAGGGAACATCCGAAATTCCTCAAGAAACTCCAAAAATTCTTCACTGGAACCCCAAAAATCCCCCCTGGAACCCTAAAATTCCTCCTGAAACCCCAAAATTCCCTCCTGAAACCCCCCCAAAATCCCTCTTGGAACTCCAAAATTGCTCAAGGAACCCCCCAAAATCCCTCTTGGAGCCCCCAAAAAACCCCTGCCGAAACCCCAAAAGTCCCTCTTGAAACCCAAAAATCCCTCCTGAAAGCCCCCGAAAGTCTCTCTTGGAACCCCAAAAATCCCTCCTGAAACCCCAAAATTCCTCAAGGAACCCCAAAAATCCCTCTTGGAACCCCAAAAATCCCCCCTGGAACCTCAAAACCCCTCCCGAAACTCCAAAAATCCCTCCTGAAAGCCCCCCAAAAATCCCTCCTGAAAGCCCCCGAAATCTCTCTTGGAACCCCAAAACCCCTCCTGAAACCCCAAAATTCCTCCAGAATCCCCCCAAATCCCTCTTGGAACCCCAAAAATCCCTCCTGGAACCCCAAAACTCCTCCCGAAACCCCAAAAATCCCCCAAATTTCCTTGTTTTTTCCCCACTTTGGGGGAAATTTTTAAAATCTCCAAAAAAACTTCCCCGACCCCAAAATCCCTCTTGAAACCCCAAAAATCCCTCCTGGAACCCCAAAATCCTTCTTGGAACCCCAAAATCCCTCAAGGAACCCCCAAAAATTCCTCCTGAAACCCCAAAATCCCAAAAGCCCTCCTGAAACCCCCAAAAATCCCTCCTGGAGCCCCCCAAAAATCCCTCCTGAAACCCCAAAATTCCTCCAGAATCCCTCAAAATCCCTCTTGGAACCCCTAAAGCCTCTCTTGGAACCCCAAAACTCCTCCTGGAACCCCAAAACTCCTCCAGAATCCCCCAAAAATCCCTCCTGGAACCCCAAAAATTCCTTACAGAACCCCCAAAATCCCTCTTGGAACCCCCCAAAAATCCCACTGGGAACCCCAAAATTCCTCCTAGAACCCCAAAATCCCTCCCGAAACCCCAAAATTCCCTCTTGAAACCCCAAAACCCCTCCTGAAACCCAAAAATCCCTCTTGGAACCCCTAAACTCCCTCTTGGAGCCCCCCCAAAATCCCTCTTGGAACCCCAAAACTCCTCCCGAAACCCCAAAAATCCCCCAAATTTCCTTGTTTTTTCCCCACTTTGGGGGAAATTTTTAAAATCTCCCCCAAAAAACTCCCCCGACCCCAAAATCCATCTTGAAACCCCAAAAATCCCTCCTGGAACCCTAAAAATTCCTCTTGAAACCCCAAAATCCCTCAAGGAACCCCCAAAAATCCCTCTGCGAACCCCAAAATTCCTCCAGAATCCCCCAAAATCCCTCTTGGAACCCCAAAAATCCCTCCTGGAACCCCAAAAATTCCTTACAGAAACCCAAAAATCCCTCCTGGAACCCCAAAACTCCTCAAGGAACCCCCAAAAATCCCTCACAAAACCCCAAAACTTATCAAGGAACCCCCAAATTCCCTAGGGAACGTCCAAAATTCCCTCCTGGAACCCCGAAAATCCTTCCTGGAACCCCCCAAAAATTCCACTTGGAACCCCAAAATTCCTCATGAAAGCCCCCAAAAGTCTCTCTTGGAACCCCAAAAGTCTCTCTTGGAACCCCAAAATTCCTCCTGAAACCCCAAAATTCCTCCAGAATCCCTCAAAATCCCTCGTGGAACCCCTAAAGCCTCTCTTGGAACCCCAAAACTCTTCCTGGGACCCCAAAAATTCCTTACAGAACCCCCAAAATCCCTCTTGGAACCCCCCAAAAATCCCTCTGGGAACCCCAAAATTCCTCCTAGAACCCCAAAACCCCTCCCGAAACCCCAAAATCCCTCTTGAAACCCCAAAAATCCCTCCTGGAACCCCAAAAATTCCTTACAGAACCCCCAAAATCCCTCTTGGAACCCCAAAAATCCCTCCTGAAACCCCAAAAATTCCTTACTGAAACCCCAAAATCCCTCTTTAAACCCCAAAATTCCTCAAGAAACCCCAAAAATCCCTCCTGGAACCCCAAAATTCCTCCAGAATCCCCCCAAATCCCTCTTGGAACCCCTAAAGCCTCTCCTGAAACCCCAAAACTCCTCCCGAAACCCTAAAAATCCCAAATTTCCTTGTTTTTCCCCACTTTGGGGGAAATTTTAAAAATGTCCCCAAAAAACTCCCCCGACCCCAAAATCCTTCTTGAAACCCCAAAAATCCCTCCTGGAACCCCAAAAATCCCTCTTGAAACCCCAAAAATCCCTCCTGGAACCCCAAAAATTCCTTACAGAAAACCCAAAATTCCTCAAGGAACCCCCAAAAATCCCTCCTGGAACCCCAAAATCCCTCCTGGAACCCCAAAATCCCTCCTGGAACCCCAAAACTCCTCAAGGAACCCCCCAAAAATCCCTCACAAAACCCCAAAACTTATCAAGGAACCCCCAAATTCCCGCGGGAACGTCCAAAATTCCTCATGAAACCCCAAAAATCCCTCTTGGAACCCCAAAATCCTTCCTGGAACCCCAAAATTCCTCTTGAAACCCCAAAAATCCCTCTTGGAACCCCCCAAAATCCCTCTTGGAACCCCTAAAGCCTCTCTTGGAACCCCAAAACTCCTCCCGAAACCCCAAAAATCCCCAAAATTTCCTTGTTTTTTCCCCACTTTGGGGGAAATTTTTAAAATCTCCAAAAAAACTTCCCCGACCCCAAAATCCCTCTTGAAACCCCAAAAATCCCTCCTGGAACCCCAAAATCCTTCTTGGAACCCCAAAATCCCTCAAGGAACCCCCAAAAATTCCTCCTGAAACCCCAAAATCCCAAAAGCCCTCCTGAAACCCCCAAAAATCCCTCCTGGAGCCCCCCAAAAATCCCTCCTGAAACCCCAAAATTCCTCCAGAATCCCTCAAAATCCCTCTTGGAACCCCTAAAGCCTCTCTTGGAACCCCAAAACTCCTCCTGGAACCCCAAAATTCCTCCAGAATCCCCCAAAATCCCTCTGGGAACCCCTAAAGCCTCTCCTGAAACCCCAAAACTCCCCAAATTTCCTTGTTTTTTCCCCACTTTGGGGGAAATTTTTAAAATCTCCCCCAAAAAACTCCCCTGACCCCAAAATCCCTCCTGAAAGCCCCTGAAAGTCTCTCTTGGAACCCCAAAACCCCTCCTGAAACCCCAAAACTCCTCAAAGAACGACCAAAATCCCTCAGGAACCCCAAAAATATCTCAAGAATCCCCAAAAATTCTTTAGGGAGCCCTAAAAATCCCTCAGGGAACATCCGAAATTCCTCAAGAAACCCCAAAAATTCTTCACAGAAACCCCAAAAATCCCTCTTGGAACCCCGAAATACCTCAAGGAACCCCCAAAAATCCCTCACAAAACCCCAAAACTTATCAAGGAACCCCCAAATTCCCTAGGGAACGTCCAAAATTCCTCTTGGAACCCCAAAAATCCCTCCTGGAACCCCAAAATCCCCCCGGAACCCCCCAATAATTCCACTTGGAACCCCAAAATTCCTCATGAAAGCCCCCAAAAGTCTCTCTTGGAACCCCAAAATCCCTCTTGGAACCCCAAAACACTTTCTTGGAATGCCAAAATTCCTCAAGAATCAACAAAAATCCCTCTTGGAACCCCAAAAATTCCTTACAGAACCCCCAAAATCCCTCTTGAAACCCCCAAAATCCCTCCTGGAACCCCAAAATTCCTCCTGAAACTCCCCCAAAATCCCTCCTGGAACCCCAAAAATTCCTCCTGAAACCCAAAAATCCCTCCTAAAACCCCCAAAATCCCTCTTGGAGCCCCCCAAAAATCCCTCCTGAAAGCCCCCAAAAGTCTCTCTTGAAACCCCAAAAATCCCTCCTGGAACCCCAAAAATTCCTCCAGAATCCCTCAAAATCCCTCTTGGAACCCCAAAACTCCTCCTGAAACCCCAACATTCCTCCCAAAACCCCAAAAGTCCCTCTTGAAACCCCAAAAATCCCTCCTGAAACCCCAAAACTCCTCAAGGAACCCCCCAAAAATCCCTCACAAAACCCCAAAACTTATCAAGGAACCCCCAAATTCCCTAGGGAACGTCCAAAATTCCTCATGAAACCCCAAAAATCCCTCTTGGAACCCCCCAAAATCCCTCTTGGAGCCTCCTGAAAGTCCCTCTTGGAACCCCAAAATCCCTCCTGAAACCCCAAAATTCCTCCAGAATCCCCCCAAATCCCTCCTGAAACCCCAAAAATCCCTCCTGAAACCCCCAAAATCCCTCTTGGATCCCCAAAAATCCCTCCTGAAAGCCCCCGAAAGTCTCTCTTGGAACCCCAAAATCCCTCCTGAAACCCCAAAATTCCTCCAGAATCCCCCCAAATCCCTCTTGGAACCCCGAAAGTCTCTCTTGAAACCCCAAAAATCCCTCCTGGAACCCCAAAAATTCCTTACAGAAACCCCAAAATCCCTCTTGGAACCCCCCAAAAATCCCTCTGGGAACCCCAAAATTCCTCCTAAAACCCCCAAACCCCTCCCGAAACCCCAAAAGTCCCTCTTGAAACCCCAAAATGCCTCTTGGAGCCCCCCAAAAATCCCTCCTGAAACCCCCAAAAGTCCAAAAATTCCTCTTGGAACCCCAAAAATTCCTTACAGAACCCCCAAAAATCCCTCCTAAAACCCCAAAATTCCTCAACGAACCCCCAAAATCCCTCTTGAAACCCCAAAATCCCTCTTGGAGCCCCAAAACTCCCTCTTGGAGCCCCAAAAATTCCTCCAGAATCCCCCAAAATCCCTCTTGGAACCCCTAAAGCCTCTCTTGGAACCCCAAAACTCCTCCCGAAACCCCAAAAATCCCCAAAATTTCCTTGTTTTTTCCCCACTTTGGGGGAAATTTCTAAAATCTCCCCCAAAAAACTCCCCGACCCCAAAATCCCTCTTGGAACCCCAAAAGTCCCTCCTGGAACCCCAAAACTCCTCAAGGAACCCCCCAAAAATCCCTCACAAAACCCCAAAACTTATCAAGGAACCCCCAAATTCCCTAGGGAACGTCCAAAATTCCTCTTGGAACCCCAAAAATCCCTCCTAGAACCCCCCAAAAATTCCACTTGGAACCCCAAAATTCCTCATGAAAGCCCCCAAAAGTCTCTCTTGGAACCCCAAAAATTCCTCTTGAAACCCCAAAATTCCTCCAGAATCCCCCCAAATCCCTCGTGGAACCCCTAAAGCCTCTCTTGGAACCCCAAAACTCCTCCCGAAACCCCAAAACTCCCCAAATTTCCTTGTTTTTTCCCCACTTTGGGGGAAATTTTTAAAATCTCCCCCAAAAAACTCCCCCGACCCCAAAATTCCACTTGAAACCCCAAAAGTCCCTCCTGAAACCCCAAAAATCCCTCTTGGAACCCCAAAAATCCCTCTGGGAACCCCAAAACTCCTCAAGGAACCCCCCAAAAATCCCTCACAAAACCCCAAAACTTATCAAGGAACCCCCAAATTCCCTAGAGAACGTCCAAAATTCCTCATGAAACCCCAAAAATCCCTCCTGGAACCCCAAAAATTCCTTACAGAAACCCCAAAATCCCTCTTGGAACCCCCCAAAAATCCCTCCCGAAACCCCAAAAATCTCTCTTGGAACCCCAAAACTCCTCCTGAAACCCCAAAATCCCCAAATTTCCTTGTTTTTTCCCCACTTTGGGGGAAATTTTTAAAATCTCCGCCAAAAAACTCCCCCGACCCCAAAATCCCTCTTGGAACCCCAAAAGTCCCTCCTGGAACCCCAAAAATCCCTCTTGAAACCCCAAAAATCCTCAAAGGAACCCCAAAAATCCCTCACAAAACCCCAAAAATTCCTTACAGAACCCCCAAAATCCTTCTTGGAACCCCAAAATCCCTCCTGAAACCCCAAAATCCCTCTTGGAGCCCCCCCAAAATCCCTCTTGGAATCCCAAAATCCTTCTTGGAACCCCAAAATCCCTCTTTGAGCCCCCCAAAAATCCCTCTTGGAACCCCAAATTCCTCCTAAAACCCCAAAATTCCTCCAGAATCCCCCAAATCCCTCTTGGAACCCCGAAAGCCTCTCTTGGAACCCCAAAACTCCTCCTGAAACCCCAAAAATTCCTCTTGAAACCCCAAAAATCCCTCCTGGAACCCCAAAAATTCCTTACAGAAACCCCAAAATCCCTCTTGGAACCCCCCAAAAATTGCTCTGGGAACCCCAAAATTCCTCCTAAAACCCCCAAAAATACCTCTTGGAACCCCAAAAATCCCTCCTGGAACCCCCCAAAAATCCCACTTGGAACCCCAAAATTCCTCCTGAAAGCCCCCGAAAGTCTCTCTTGGAACCCCAAAATTCCTCCTGAAACCCCAAAATTCCCTCCAGAATCCCCCCAAATCCCTCTTGGAACCCCAAAATCCCTCTTGGAACCCCAAAATTCCTCCTGAAACCCCAAAAATCCCCAAATTTCCTTGTTTTTTCCCCACTTTAGGGGAAATTTTTAAAATCTCCCCCAAAAACTTCCCCGACCCCAAAATCCCTCTTGGAACCCCAAAAATCCCTCCTGGAACCCCAAAAATTCCTCTTGAAACCCCAAAAATTCCTTACAGAACCCCCAAAATCCCTCTTGGAACCCCAAAATTCCTCAAGGAACCCCAAAATCCTTCCCAAAACCCCAAAAGTCCCTCTTGGAACCCCAAAATCCCTCTTGGAACCCCAAAAGCCCTCCTGAAAGCCCCCGAAAATCTCTCTTGGAACCCCAAAATTCCTCCAGAATCCCTCAAAATCCCTCTTGGAACCCCAAAAATCCCTCTTGGAACCCCAAAATTCCCCCTGGAACCCCAAAACTCCTCCCGAAACCCCCAAAATCCCCCAAATTTCCTTGTTTTTTCCCCACACTTTGGGGGAAACGTTTAAAATTCCACTCGATTTTCCTTCCCCGAGCCCCTCACCAACATCAACGTCTCCAGCAGCATCTTGCGGACGTCGGGCTCCTCTTCCCGCCGATGCTCCGCCGGGAGATACTGGAGATCCACGGGAAGTTCTGGAAGCGGGCAGAAATCCAAATCCCGAATTCCGGGAATAAAAAGAATTCGGGGAATCCCGGGAATATTTCGGGATATTTCCCAAAAAAAACCCCAAAATTTTTCCTCACGTTCCATCTCGTCCTCGGGAAGTTCCTCGGGTCGAGGAGCAGGAACGGGAGAAGGTCGAGGTCGGAGCTCAGGAGGCGCTCGTGGAGTTCTGGGGATTTTCCGGGGGATTTTTGGGGAATCGGGGGCCGGGTTTTTGGGGGGAGAGGCCGGATTTAACGGGGACGGGGGGAAAGGGGGGAGCAAGGGGAATGGGGGAGATGGGGTTTGGGGAGATGGGGGTGGGGGATTTGGGGCTGGATTTGGGGTTGGGATTATGGGATTTGGGGTTGGGATGTTGGGATTTGGGGTTGGGATGTTGGGATTTGGGGTTGGGATTTGGGATGTTGGGATTTGGGGTTGGGATTTGGGGCTGGAATGTTGGGATTTGGGGCTGGAATGTTGGGATTTGGGGTTGGATTTGGGGCTGGATTTGGGGATGGGATTTGGGGCTGGGATGTTGGGATTTGGGGCTGGGATTATGGGATTTGGGGTTGGGATTTGGGGTTGGGATTTGGGGCTGGGATGTTGGGATTTGGGGTTGGGATGATGGGATTTGGGGCTGGGATTTGGGGATGGATTTGGGATTTGGGGTTGGATTTGGGGCTGGAATTTGGGGTTGGGATTTGGGGTTGGAATGTTGGGATTTGGGGTTGGATTTGGGGCTGGGATTTGGGATTGGGATTTGGGGTTGGGATGTTGGGGTTTGGGGTTGGGATTTGGGGCTGAAATGTTGGGATTTGGGGTTGGATTTGGGGTTGGATTTGGGATTTGGGATGTTGGGATTTGGGGCTGGGATGTTGGGATTTGGGGCTGGATTTGAGATTGGAATGTTGGGATTTGGGGCTGAAATGTTGGGATTTGGGGTTGGGATGTTGGGATTTGGGGCTGGAATGTTGGGATTTGGGGCTGGATTTGGGGTTGGATTCTTGGGATTTGGGGCTGGGATGTTGGGATTTGGGGCTGGGATGTTGGGATTTGGGGTTGGATTTGGGGCTGGAATGTTGGGATTTGGGGCTGGAATGTTGGGATTTGGGATTGGGATGTTGGGATTTGGGATGTTGGGATTTGGGGTTGGGATTTGGGGTTGGGATATGGGGCTGGGATGTTGGGATTTGGGGTTGGGCTGTTGGGATTTAGGGTTGGGATTTGGGGCTGGGATGTTAGGATTTGAGGCTGGGATGATGGGATTTGGGGCTGGGATTTGGGGCTGGATTTGGGATTGGGATGTTGGGATTTGGATTTGGGGCTGGGATGATGGGATTTGGGGCTGGAATGTTGGGATTTGAGGTTGGATTTGGGGCTGGGATGTTGGGATTTGGGGTTGGGATGTTGGGATTTGGGGCTGGGATGATGGGATTTGGGGCTGGATTTGGGATTGGGATGTTGGGGTTTGGGGTTGGATTTGGGGCTGGAATGTTGGGATTTGGGGTTGGGATGTTGGGATTTGGGGCTGGGATGTTGGGATTTGGGGTTGGGATTTGGGGCTGGAATGTTGGGATTTGGGGCTGGAATGTTGGGATTTGGGGTTGGAATTTGGGGTTGGATTTGAGATTGCAATGTTGGGATTTGGGGCTGGGATGTTGGGATTTGGGGCTGGATTTGGGATTTGGGGTTGGAATGTTGGCATTAGGGTGGGATTAGGGATAAGAATGTTGGTATTTGGGATTGGAATGTGGGCACTTGGGGTTGGGATTTAGGATCTGGAATGTTGGGATTTGGAGCTGGAATGTTGGGATTTGGAGCTGGAATGTTGGGATTTGGGCTGGATTTGGGATTGGATTTGAGATTGGAATGTTGGGATTTGGGGCTGGGATGTTGGGATTTGGGGTTGAGATGTTGGGATTTGGGGCTGGATTTGGGACTGGAATGTCGGGATTTAGGGTTGGGATGTTGGGATTTGGGGTTGGGGCTGGGTTTGGGATTGGAATGTTGGGATTTGGGGCTGGGATATTGGGATTTGGGGTTGGATTTGGGATTGGAATGTGGGGACTTGGGGTTGGGATTTAGGATCTGGGATTGGAATGTTGGGATTTGGAGCTGGAATGTTGGGATTTGGGCTGGATTTGGGATTGGATTTGAGATTGGAATGTTGGGATTTGGGGCCGGGATGTTGGGATTTGGGGTTGAGATGTTGGGATTTGGGGCTGGATTTGGGACTGGAATGTCGGGATTTAGGGTTGGGATGTTGGGATTTGGGGTTGGGGCTGGGTTTGGGATTGGAATGTTGGGATTTGGGGCTGGAATGTTGGGATCAGGTATGGATTTGGGATTGGAACATTGGGATTTGGGGTTGGGATTTAGGGCTGGGATGTTGGGATTTGGGGTCGGGATGTTGGGATTTGGGGTTGGGATTTGGGGTTGGGGCTTGAATGTTGTAATGCTGGGATTTGGGGCTGGATTTGGGGCTGGAATGTTGGGATTTGGGGTTGGGATTTGGGGTTGGGATGTTGGGATTTGGGGCTGGAATGTTGGGATTTGGGGTTGGGATTTGGGGTTGGGATGCTGGGATTTGGGGCTGGATTTGGGGTTGGGATTTGGATGTTGGGATTTGGGGCTGGGATTTGGGATTGGGGTTTGAATGTTGGAATGTTGGGATTTGGGGTTGGAATGTTGGGATTTGGGACTGGGGTCAGATTTGGGGCTGGAATGTTGGGATTTGGGGCTGGATTTGAGATTGGAATGTTGGGATTTGGGACTCGGGTTGGAATATTTTTTCCCTTTTTCCCTTTGCCTCTTCCCCTCTCTCTCTCCTTTTCCTTTTTCCTCTTTTCTCGTCTCTACATTTCTCTCCTCCTCCCCTTTCTCTCTTTAAATCTTGAATTTTTTTCCTCCCCTTGAATTATCCCTGAAAATTCCTTAAATTCTCCCCTCTCCTTGAACTATGCCTGAAAATTCCTTGATTTTTCCACCCCTTCCCTAAATTTTCCTTTCCTTTCCCCTTTTTTCGTTTCCTTTTTTTTTTCCCCCTTTTCCCCCTTCCCCCCCCAACATCCCGAGGAACTGATTTATTTTATTTCTTTTTTTTTTTTACCGTGCTCGAAGCAGCAATTCCTCAGCGCTCCCACCACCCCTCTCCTCATCTCCACCTCCGGCCACCTCACCAACGGCAGCATCCTCCTCACGGCCTCCCTACAAAAAACACCCCCGAAATCGCCACAGTTTTTTCTTTGTTTTACCCTTAAAATTTCCCCCTCAAATTTCCCGGCTTTTATTCCCCACCCCCTTTACCCGGAGCCATCCACCAGAGTTTGGCGTCCCTCGCGGCTTTGGCTGAGGTTGCAGAGCAGAGCCCCGAGCTCCTGCGGGGGTCGAGCCCCGCTCATCGCCCTCAGCAGCGGCTCCGCTCCGGGGCCCAGCGCCCTCAGCACCCGCGGCGCCGCTCGGGGATCCCGGCTGAGGTTCGCCAAAACCCCGCAAGCATCTCCGGAGCTCGGCACGAGCGGGATAAGCGAAGGGAGAGCGGCCAGGAGCGGCTCCAGCGCTGCCGGCTCTGAGGACGCGTTCACCAGCGCGGCCAAAGAGGGCTGCGATCCACGCGAGGCCGAGGCGGCCATGGCGGCCAAGGCCGATAGGGCCGCGGGGTGTCCCGCGAGCAGCGCCCGGCCCGAAGCGCTGCCGGACAGCGACAGAGCGGCCTGGGCTGCTTCGGCAGCGGCGGGGGAGGACGGAGAGAGCAGAGCCGTGAGCTCCGCCAGCGCCACGGACGCTGAGGCCTCGTCGATGGGCTCCGCCATGGTCGTCTCCGCCGCCATGGTGGCGTTGCTTAGCAACGGAGATGTTTATTGGGGGTGACAGCCAATCAGCGCCGCGGATGTAGGGATGTGCGGGGAATCGGCCAATAGGATGAGGGCGTGCTGGCGGAAACGGAGGGACTGAAGAAAAAGGGGATTGTGGGAGGGTGAAGTTGCACGGACAAACACCGCACGGCTCCACAGACACGGCCGCAATTAGGCCAAGGTTTAGTTAGGCCATGAGAAACGCAGAAAGGGCCGCTGCCACCTCAGTTATGGCGGGCCAGGAGAGGCGTCAGCTCCTTCATGGTCGCCGCAGCAGCGAGATCTAACAGTGCGGCGTCGCTAGGCAACCGATTTGATTGACAGCACCAAGAGCCAATCACGAAAGAGAAAACAGAAAGGTGGAAGCGATGAACCAATGGAATGCTGAGAAACGCCGGACAGGGAGGGACGTGGCGGAGAAAGGCATTGTGGGAAGACAGAGATATACGGAAAACCTCAATGAGGGCCCCCAGAGGGGGCCGCCATAATAGTGATCAACATGGCACCGTCGCTTAGCAACCCCTTTGATTGACAGCTCTAATAGCCAATCAGCGAGGAAGAAAACAGAGCGGGGAGTGCGCGAACCAATGAAACGCCGAGGTCGGGCCGAAAGGGGCGGGGCCTGTGGGAGGCTGTACGGAAAGAGGCGGAAGCGCCTCGGAGCTGCAGGGAGCGGACGGGGATATCGCAATTATCGGGAATATCGGGATTTTCGGGATTATCGGGATCCAGGAGAGGGCCCAGAGCCCTCCAGGCTCAGCCGAGGATGTTCCACGGCATCGCGGGCCCGGCCGGGATGGGCGGTGAGAACCGGGAGGGATCGCGGAATTCCCGGGATGGGATCGCCGGGATGATGAGAGAATTCCCGAAATTCCCAGAATTCCCGAAATTCTCGCAATTCCTGGAATTCTCAGGGTTTCTTTTTGTCCATTTTAACCCTTCCCTTTCCTCCCACGGCAGCGCCCGGGAATAAACCGGAGCTTTACGAGGTGAGCGCGGCTCGGGAATGGCCGGGAAGGTTCGGAAATGTCCGGGAATAACCGAAGGTATCCGGATACGTCCGGGAATGGCCGAAGATGCCCGGAAATTTCCGGGAGCGTCCGGAAATGGCCGAAGAGTTCCGAAATTTCGGGATTTTTTGGGATTTTTGGGGGAATTTCAGGGAATTTTTGGGAATTTTCGGGAATTTTCTGGAATTTTCTGTCGCCTTTCCCCACAGGAGGTGAAGCTCTACAAGAACGCGCGGGAACGGGAGAAGTGAGTGAGGAAATCCCGGGGATTTTTGGGATGGGGTTTGAGCCCAGTTTGTCCCTGTGCATCCCAGTCCCTCCCAGTATCCCATAATCCATTCCCAGTCCCTCCCAGTATCCCATAATCCCATCCCAGTCTGTCCCAGTCCCTCCCAGTATCCCATAATCCATTCCCAGTTGATCCCAGTCCATCCCAGTCCCCTCCCAGTCCATCCCAGTATCCCATAATCCACTCCCAGTCCATCCCAGTTGATCCCAGTCCATCCCAGTTCCTCCCAGTCCATCCCATAATCCCCTCCCAGTCCATCCCAATTCCTCCCAGTATCCCATAATCCCATCCCAGTCCCTCCCAGTCCATCCCAGTCCATCCCAGTATCCCATAATCCCATCCCAGTCCCACCCAATTCCATTCCCAGTCCATCCCAGTATCCCATAATCCCATCCCAGTCCCACCCAATTCCATTCCCAGTCCCTCCCAGTCCATTCCCAGTATCCCATAATCCATTCCCAGTCCATCCCAGTCCCTCCCAGTCCATTCCCAGTATCCCATAATCCATTTCCAGTCCATCCCAGTCCCTCCCAGTCCATCCCAGTATCCCATAATCCATTCCCAGTCCATCCCAGTCCCTCCCAGTCCCATCCCAGTATCCCATTAACCCCTCCCAGTCCCTCCCAGTCCCTCCCAGTATCCCATAATCCATTCCCAGTCTGTCCCAATCCCATCCCAGTTGATCCCAGTTGATTCCAGTCCATTCCCAGTCCCCCCCAGTCCCTCCCAGTCCATCCCAGTATCCCATAATCCTTTCCCAGTCCATCCCTGTTCCATCCCAGTCCCTCCCAGTATCCCATAATCCTATCCCAGTCCCCTCCCAGTCCATCCCAGTCCCGCCCAATTCCATTCCCAGTCCCATCCCAGTCCTATCCCAGTTCCTCCCAGTCCCTCCCAGTATCCCATAATCCCCTCCCAGTCCCTCCCAGTCCATTCCCAGTCCCTCCCAGTATTCCATTACCCCATCTCAGTCCCTCCCAGTATCTCATAATCCCCTCCCAGTCCCTCCCAGTCTATCCCAGTATCCCATAATCCCCCCCAGTCCCCTCCCAGTCCATCCCAGTCCCACCCAATTCCATTCCCAGACCCATCTCAGTTGATCCCAGTCCATCCCAGTCCCATCCCAGTATCCCATTAACCCCTCCCAGTCCCCCCCAGTTCATCCCAGTCCCCTCCCAGTCCATCCCAGTCCCGCCCAATTCCATTCCCAGTCCATCCCAGTATCCCATAATCCATTCCCAGTCTCTCCCAGTCCCTCCCAGTATCCCATAATCCCATCCCAGTCCCATCCCAGTTCCACATTACCATATCCCAGTCCATCCCAGTATCCCATTACCCCATCCCAGTCCCTCCCAGTCCATCCCAGTCGATCCCAGTATCCCATAATCCCCCCCAGTCCATCCCAGTCCATCCCAGTATCCCATTAACCCATCCCAGTCCATCCCAGTATCCCATAATCCCCCCCAGTCCATCCCAGTCCATCCCAGTATCCCATTAACCCATCCCAGTCCATCCCAGTATCCCATAATCCCCCCAAGTCCCATTCCAGTCCATCCCAGTCCCCTCCCAGTCCCCTCCCAGTCCCTCCCAGTATCCCATTAACCCCTCCCAGTCCCCCCCCAGTCCATCCCAGTCCATCCCAGTCCCCTCCCAGTCCATCCCAGTATCCCATTAACCCCTCCCAGTCCATCCCAGTCTCCCCCAATTCCCTCCCAGTCTATTTCCAGTCCATCCCAATCCCTCCCAGTCCCCTCCCAGTCCCCCCCCCCAGTCCCCCCCAGTCCCCTCCCAGTCCATACCAGTCCATCCCAGTATCCCATTAACCCCTCCCAGTCCCTCCCAGTCCCTCCCAGTCCCTCCCAGTATCCCATTAACCCCCCCCAGTCCCCCCCAGTCCCTCCCAGTCCATCCCAGTCCATCCCAGTATCCCATTAACCCCTCCCAGTCCCTCCCAGTCCCTCCCAGTCCCTCCCAGTCCCATCCCAGTCCCATCCCAGTCCCTCCCAGTCCCTCCCAGTCCCTCCCAGTCCATCCCAGTCCCTCCCAGTCCATCCCAGTCCCTCCCAGTCCATCCCAGTCCCATCCCAGTCCATCCCAGTCCATCCCAGTATCCCATTAACCCCATCCCAGTCCCCCCCAGTCCCTCCCAGTCCCTCCCAGTCCATCCCAGTATCCCATTAACCCCTCCCAGTCCCCCTCCCAGTCCCTCCCAGTCCCTCCCAGTCCCATCCCAGTCCATCCCAGTCCCTCCCAGTCCATCCCAGTATCCCATAATCCATTCCCAGTCTGTCCCAATCCCCCCCCAGTCCCCCCCAGTCCCTCCCAGTCCCTCCCAGTCCATCCCAGTCCATCCCAGTATCCGATTAACCCCGCCCAGTCCCCCCCAGTCCCCCCCAGTCCATCCCAGTCCCCTCCCAGTCCATCCCAGTATCCCATTAACCTTTCCCAGTCCCTCCCAGTCCCATCCCAGTCCATCCCAGTCCCATCCCAGTCCCCCCCCAGTCCCCCCCAGTCCATCCCAGTATCCCATTAACCCCCTCCCAGTCCATCCCAGTCTCATCCCAGTCCCTCCCAGTTCCCTCCCAGTCCCTCCCAGTCCATCCCAGTTCCCTCCCAGTCCCCTCCCAGTCCCTCCCAGTATCCCATTAACCCCTCCCAGTCCCCCCCAGTCCATCCCAGTCCATCCCAGTATCCCATTAACCCCCTCCCAGTCCATCCCAGTCCCATCCCAGTCCCTCCCAGTTCCCTCCCAGTCCCTCCCAGTCCATCCCAGTCCATCCCAGTATCCCATAATCCCCTCCCAGTCCCATCCCAGTATCCCATTAACCCCTCCCAGTCCCCCCCAGTTCATCCCAGTCCCCTCCCAGTCCATCCCAGTCCCGCCCAATTCCATTCTCCCAGTCCATCCCAGTATCCCATAATCCATTCCCAGTCTCTCCCAGTCCCTCCCAGTATCCCATAATCCCATCCCAGTCCCATCCCAGTTCCACATTACCATATCCCAGTCCATCCCAGTATCCCATTACCCCATCCCAGTCCCTCCCAGTCCATCCCAGTCGATCCCAGTATCCCATAATCCCCCCCAGTCCATCCCAGTCCATCCCAGTATCCCATTAACCCATCCCAGTCCATCCCAGTATCCCATAATCCCCCCAGTCCATCCCAGTCCATCCCAGTATCCCATTAACCCATCCCAGTCCATCCCAGTATCCCATAATCCCCCCAAGTCCCATTCCAGTCCATCCCAGTCCCCTCCCAGTCCCCTCCCAGTCCCTCCCAGTATCCCATTAACCCCTCCCAGTCCCCCCCCAGTCCATCCCAGTCCATCCCAGTCCCCTCCCAGTCCCTCCCAGTATCCCATTAACCCCTCCCAGTCCCCCCCCAGTCCATCCCAGTCCATCCCAGTCCCCTCCCAGTCCATCCCAGTATCCCATTAACCCCTCCCAGTCCATCCCAGTCTCCCCCAATTCCCTCCCAGTCTATTTCCAGTCCATCCCAATCCCTCCCAGTCCCCTCCCAGTCCATACCAGTCCATCCCAGTATCCCATTAACCCCTCCCAGTCCCTCCCAGTCCCTCCCAGTCCCTCCCAGTATCCCATTAACCCCCCCCAGTCCCCCCCAGTCCCTCCCAGTCCATCCCAGTCCATCCCAGTATCCCATTAACCCCTCCCAGTCCCTCCCAGTCCCTCCCAGTCCCTCCCAGTCCCATCCCAGTCCCATCCCAGTCCCTCCCAGTCCCTCCCAGTCCCTCCCAGTCCATCCCAGTCCCTCCCAGTCCATCCCAGTCCCATCCCAGTCCATCCCAGTCCATCCCAGTATCCCATTAACCCCATCCCAGTCCCCCCCAGTCCCTCCCAGTCCCTCCCAGTCCATCCCAGTATCCCATTAACCCCTCCCAGTCCCCCTCCCAGTCCCTCCCAGTCCCTCCCAGTCCCATCCCAGTCCATCCCAGTCCCTCCCAGTCCATCCCAGTATCCCATAATCCATTCCCAGTCTGTCCCAATCCCCCCCCAGTCCCCCCCAGTCCCTCCCAGTCCCTCCCAGTCCATCCCAGTCCATCCCAGTATCCGATTAACCCCGCCCAGTCCCCCCCAGTCCCCCCCAGTCCATCCCAGTCCCCTCCCAGTCCATCCCAGTATCCCATTAACCTTTCCCAGTCCCTCCCAGTCCCATCCCAGTCCATCCCAGTCCCATCCCAGTCCCCCCCCAGTCCCCCCCAGTCCATCCCAGTATCCCATTAACCCCCTCCCAGTCCATCCCAGTCTCATCCCAGTCCCTCCCAGTTCCCTCCCAGTCCCTCCCAGTCCATCCCAGTTCCCTCCCAGTCCCCTCCCAGTCCCTCCCAGTATCCCATTAACCCCTCCCAGTCCCCCCCAGTCCATCCCAGTCCATCCCAGTATCCCATTAACCCCCTCCCAGTCCATCCCAGTCCCATCCCAGTCCCTCCCAGTTCCCTCCCAGTCCCTCCCAGTCCATCCCAGTCCATCCCAGTATCCCATAATCCCCTCCCAGTCCCATCCCAGTCCCTCCCAGTCCCTCCCAGTCCATCCCAGTTCCCCCCCCGCAGATACGACAACATGGCCGAGCTCTTTGCGGTTGTGAAGACGCTGCAGGCGCTGGAGAAAGCTTACATCAAAGACTGCGTCACCCCCAACGAGTGAGAACCCCAAAATCCCCCGGATTCACCCCAAAAATCCCCTTCCGAACCCCGGGAGAGGAGAATTCTGGGAAAAAACCTCCGGAAACTTCCGGAAATCCCCGCAGGTACACGGCGGCGTGCTCCAGGCTGCTGGTGCAGTTCAAGGCGGCGCTCAAGCAGGTGCAGGGGGCCGAGGTGGCGTCCATCGACGACTTCTGCCGCAGATTTCGGGTGCGATTTCGGGGATTTTGGGGAAAATTTGGGAATTTTGGGAAAAAAATTTGGGATTTTTTGGTGAAAAATTTGGGATTTTTTGGCGAAAATTGGGGTTTTTTGGGATTTTTTGGGATTTTTTGGGGGATTTTTTGGGGCGAAGCGAAGCAGCGGAAGAGGAATTTGGGGTTGGAATTTTGGGAAAATTTTTGGGGATTTTGGGGTGGAATTTGGGGAATTTTTGGGAAAATTTGGGATTTTTGGGTGGAATTTGGGGAATTTTTGGGAAAATTTGGGGTTTTGGGGTGGAATTTGAGGATTGCGGGGAGCAGGTGCAGGGCGCCGAGGTGGCGTCCATCGACGACTTCTGCCGCAGATTTCGGGTGCGATTTGGGGGATTTTGGGAATTTTGGGAAAAAATTTGGGAGTTTTTGGTGAAAAATTGGATTTTTTGGGATTTTTTTGGGGATTTTTTGGGGAAAAATTGGGATTTTTTGGTGAAAAATTGGGATTTTTTGGGATTTTTTTGGGGATTTTTTGGGGAAAAATTGGGATTTTTTTGGGGATTTTTTTTAATTTTTTGGGGGATTTTTTTTGATTTTTTGGGATTTTTTGGGTTGAAGCGAAGCAGCAAAAGAGGAATTTGGGGTTGGAATTTTGGGGATTTTGGGAAAATTTTTGGGGATTTTGGGGTGGAATTTCGGGGATTTCGGGGAAAATTCGGGAATTTTGGGAAAAAATTGGGATTTTTTGGTGAAAATTGGGATTTTTGGGGATTTTTGGGTTTTTTTTTTTATTTTTTGGGAGGATTTTGGGGCTGAAGCGAAGCAGCGGAAGAGGAATTTGGGGTTGGAATTTTGGGCAAAAATTTTTGGGGATTTTGAGGGAAAATTTGGGATTTTGGGGTGGAATTTGGGGAATTTTTGGGAAAATTTGGGATTTTTGGGGTGGAATTTGGGGATTTTGAGGAAAAATTGGGATTTTTGGGTGTTTTTTGGGGATTTTTTTGCATTGTTTTGGATTTTTTGGGGGAAATTTGGGAAAAATTGGGGATTTTGAGGGAAAATTTGGGATTTTTTGGCATTTTTTTGGGATTTTTTGGTGGTTTTTGCATTTTTGGGGATTTTTCTGGGATTTTTTGTGGGAATTTTGTGGGAAAATTTGGGATTTTGGGGTGGAATTTGGGGAATTTTTGGGAAAATTTGGGATTTTGGGGTGGAATTTGGGGAATTTTTGGGAAAATTTGGGATTTTTGGGTGGAATTTGGGGAATTTTTGGGAAAATTTGGGATTTTTGGGTGGAATTTGGGGATTTGGGGATTGCGGGGAGCAGGTGCAGGGGGCCGAGGCGGCGTCCAGCGACGACTTCTGCCGCAGATTTCGGGTGCGATTTCGGGGATTTCGGGGAAAATTTGGGGAAAATTTGGGAATTTTGGGGAAAAAATTGGGATTTTTTGGCGAAAAAATTGGATTTTTATGGGATTTTTCGGTGTTTTTTTGGGGATTTTTTGGGGTTTTTTTTGATTTTTTGGGGGGATTTTTTGGGGCAAAGCGAAGCAGCGGAAGAGGAATTTGGGGTTGGAATTTTGGGGATTTTGGGAAAATTTTTGGGGTTTTGGGGTGGAATTTGGAATTTTTTTGAGGCAAAATTTTGGGATTTTTGGGGAAATTTGGGGATTTTGGGTTGAAATTGAGGAATTTTGGGGGAAAATTTGGGATTTTTTGGGTTTTTTTTGGTGTTTTTTTGCATTTTTTTGGGAATTTTGGGAATTTTGGGCAAAAATTTGGGGATTTTGAGGGAAAATTTGGGATTTTTGGGTGGAATTTGGGGAATTTTTGGGGATTTTTGAGGGTTTTTTTAATTTTGGGGGGATTTTGGGGATTTTTGGTGTTTTTTCTGTTTCTCTGGGATTTTTGGGGGATTTTTGGGAAAAAAATTGGGATTTTTTGGCAAAAATTTGGGATTTTTTGGGATTTTTTGGTGGTTTTTTTATTTTTTGGGGAATTTTGGGAAAAATTTGGGGATTTTGAGGGAAAATTTGGATTTTTGGGTGGAATTTGGGAAATTATGGGGAAAATTTGGGATTTTTGGGGTGGAATTTGGGGGATTTGGGGATTGCGGGGAGCAGGTGCAGGGGGCCGAGGCGGCGTCCATCGACGACTTCTGCCGCAGATTTCGGGTGCGATTTGGGGGATTTTGGGGAAATTTGGGGAAAATTTGGGAATTTTGGGGAATTTTGGGGATTTTTTGGGAAAAAAATTGGGATTTTTTGGCGAAAAATTGGGATTTTTTGGGATTTTTTTTGGATTTTTTGGGATGAAGCGAAGCAGCGGAAGAGGAATTTGGGGTTGGAATTTTGGGAATTTTGGGAAAATTTTTGGGGAATTTTGGGGTGAAATTTGGGAATTTGGGGGAAAAAAATTGGGATTTTTTGGTGAAAAATTGGGATTTTTTGAGATTTTTTGGTGTTTTTTTGGGGGATTTTTTGGGATTTTTTTTGATTTTTTGGGGGATTTTTTGGGGTGAAGCGAAGCAGCGGAAGAGGAATTTGGGGTTGGAATTTTGGGGATTTTGGGTTGAAATTGAGGAATTTTGGGGGAAATTTGGGATTTTTGGGGGTTTTTTGGGAATTTTTCTGGGGAATTTTGGGAATTTTGGGCAAAAATTTGGGGATTTTGAGGGAAAATTTGGGATTTTTGGGTGGGATTTGGGGGATTTGGGGATTGCGGGGAGCAGGTGCAGGGGGCCGAGGCGGCGTCCAGCGACGACTTCTGCCGCAGATTTTGGGTGCGATTTCGGGGAAAATTTGGGAATTTTGGGAATTTTTGGGGATTTTTTGGGAAAAAATTTGGGATTTTTTGGCAAAAATTGGGATTTGGGGGATTTTTTGGGATTTTTTGGGGCGAAGCGAAGCAGCAGAAGAGGAATTTGGGGTTGGAATTTTGGGGGATTTTTGGGGATTTTTGGGAAAATTTGGGGATTTTGGGTTGAAATTGAGGAATTCTGGGGAAATTTTGGGATTTTTTTGGTTTTTTTGGGATTTTTCTGGGGAATTTTGGGAATTTTGGGTAAAAATTTGGGGATTTTGAGGGAAAATTTGGGATTTTTGGGGTGAAATTTGGGAAAAAATTTGGGATTTTTGGGTGGAATTTGGGGAATTTTTGGGGATTTTTGGGGTTTTTGGGAAAATTTGGGATTTTTTGGGATTTTTGGTGGTTTTTGTGTTTTTCTGGGATTTTTTGGGGGAATTTTGGGGAATTTAGGCAAAAATTTCGGAATTTTGGGATTCTGGGATTGGGAATTTTGGGGATTTTTGGGTGGAATTTGGGAAATTTGGGAAAAAATTGGGATTTTTTGGGATTTTTTTGGGTTTTTTTGATTTTTTTGGGGATTTTTTGGGGTGAAGCGAAGCAGCGGAAGAGGAATTTGGGGTTGGAATTTTGGGGATTTTGGGAAAATTTTGGGGGATTTTGGGGTGGAATTTGGGGATTTTGGGGGAAAATTTGGGATTTTTGGGGGTTTTTTGGGGATTTTTTTGCATTGTTTTGGATTTTTTGGGGGAATTTTGGGCAAAAATTTGGGGATTTTGAGGGAAAATTTGGGATTTTGGGATGGAATTTGTGGAATTTTTGGGGATTTTTGGGGATTTTTTGGGGATTTTTTGGGGAATTTTGGGCAAAAATTTGTGGATTTTGAGGGAAAATTTGGGAATTTTGGGTGGAATTTGGGGAATTTTTGGGGATTTTTGGGGTT